>JAFELO010000383.1:411555-454832 GCA_017140195.1 Eumaeus atala | reverse complement strand
TCCACCAAGCGGACTAGGGACTGCGTGTCCTGCGATCCGGACGAGGATCACACATGCGCACGCATAACACACCCAATCGCTACTCACCACAGTCACAACACACTACAAAACACACAGGCCCTAAGCAGGCCTACATTCCTCTGAGCCAATAAGCCACGATGGCAAACCCGCAAATTATTGCGGCCCCGTTACCGAGGGGGTAGTCGTCCCCTTGCGACCCGACCCGGGTTATGAGGTCCGCCTCGATGCCCGTAACCCCCCACAGATTCTGTGGAGACGACCAGCAGTGGTATTCATATGCATCATGGCACTACCTCTTCCTTCTCCCTTTCTATAAAAATAAAGAAAATGTATTAAACACTTTTTAGACCTACGTCTTTTTATTTTAATCTAAACCTATTTTTAGGTTTACATACGCAAAGGGTAAAAAAACGGAATTCTGTTAAGACACCGCTGTCCACCTGTCACCATCTGTGTCTCATACAAGAAACGCCAATTTTATAGACAGAGGTACCCTGTTTGTATGAATTTGCTTCGCATTTGACCTATTTATTTGACCAGTAATATCTGAACTAGCTAATGTAGTGTCATCACCATACAACTAAGAATTTCCAATTCAAACAGCTCTTTCACAAATATCAAAACCGTACAGGCGTGTAAAACATAACTTATTTTTTGTGATATTCCTTTAAAATTTCTGTTTACATGAGATATTGAATCACAATAGACTATAGTCTGTGATATCCGAAGGTTGGATTAAAAAATGCATAACGTATCGTTCTAATAATATCCTGATTTAAATAGCCCATTGTTCGCATTTCCCTTTCTATACCGCGCGTTGAATTCATATTTCTAATTTACTTTATCAATAATACTTTATATTTCATTGTGAGTGTACTGAAAATGGGTGTTTTTATGCCGTGACATAAACAAAAAGGGAATAACATTTAAGTACTGCTACCGGTGCTAACGAATACGGTAGTTTTGTATACATAATTACCTGTTGATGCATCTGGCTGGATACTATCATACCGAATTACTCAGCCTTGGTAATATAATCCGTTCAATCCCTACTTCAAGTGTAGGTAGCAATAATAATTGTGCCATTTAAGATGAAACTACAGTTGCATGTGGAGATCTTCTGATGACTATCGCCGTCCATAGACGTCCGCATAATTACTATGCAGATGCGCTGTCTTCCTTTCCTGCTCCTCTCCAACGTGCCTTCGGATTCTCACAAAACGCGACACTCTACGGCGGTCTCATGTGAGCAAACGGTACCTACCCGGACGTTCCGGCCCCATTCAGCCTGCAACGGGACATTTCCTCTCGCTATCAATATATCTTTTATTATTATTATTAAAACATGTTTTATTATCATTTGTCACAGAAAAGTACATGTTAGTGTCGAAAGTATATTTTCGCTACAGATTTATCGCACATCAGCTTGTAAGCTTACACAAGATTTTTCGAGCGAAAAGCATTTTAGCATTGACAATTTATCAATGTTCAAAGTTTAAAAGCAAATTTTATGAAAAATATTGACGGCAACATGAGTAAGTTTCGTTCGCAGCTCGAAGGCTGGCAGTTAGCGGGACCATCAAATTTTATCATGGCTCTTGACATTGTTTTGGCGAACGGCGTCAGTTGATGCCGACAAGTGCCAATAAGCAGGCTTTTCTAAAAAAAAACTCGGTTTTCTAAATAAAAAAACCTCTACAAACACATTATATCTAATTGTCTATATTTTTGTTACATGTAAACTTGTGCCATTAACTGGCGCTTTATTATGAGCGCCCATATGAGGGTTAGTTTATCGAGTGTTATGTACGTCTGTATGATTAAATTATTGCTGTAGCACACTCTGTATCCTGTACAGCTTAAAGGATATCAGCAGATGTCTTTATGAGTGTGGCGCTGTCTAGGACCAGACGAAGCGTACTGTACAGATCTGTCCCCAGCAGGAAGATAGGCGGACTTCTCCTTCACGAGCGCGAGCTATTCTTTTCGAGAGTGGAAAGGTCTTGGTGGCGTGATGGCCTCCTTCTATGAGAATGTCATGTTCTAGAAGGAGGCCACTAGGCGGACCAGATAGGAGCAAGTAGATGATGACCCAACGGATGGAAGTGGAGATTAGGCAACGTGCCACCTTTGCCGCGTCCCTAACCAGGCCCACGGGTTAGAATAGGAACCTGACCAAATTGTATGGCCCGTCATTGCAAGGGGGTAATCTAGATTGTCAGATAGACCCCACTATTTTGGAGGAGTCCGGTTCCTTACGAGGGGACTCACAGATTGTGTACAAATTGGTTCAACCACGAGTCCGAAAACGAGGTGTGTCTGTGGCGGTTATTACTTTATTGAACGTGGTTATTTGGAGACCTCCGCTAGCCAGGGTCATGCTGACGCTGAGAAGTACCTATCTTTCACAAACGGATGTGAGATGCTGCTAAGATATCGCGTCTTGCATGATACGAGAGATAACCCAGGGTGATTAGAGTGAATCATGTCATAACACTTATTCTTAGGATATACCGTCTCCCTAGTGCGATGAAACAAATAGAACTAAATGTAAAAATGTATATAAAATGTAAAAGCGATCATAATTTTTTATTGCGCTATGTAAAAGTGTCAAATAATTTCGACCAGTCCGATCCTCGAATTCTCTCATGAAGAGGGTACAATAGAATTTTATTATATGGCCTTTGTCCTGAAACGCCTAATTATACGAATTGTTACTTCGAAGGACTTACACACATCTGCGACAAAGGGACTGCCTTATTAGCATTATTTACTTAGGAGGAATACATTATAATATACACCCGTATACCTTGTCGCCTCTAACAAAGAGCCCGGGCGGTGGCTACTTGAATACTGTTTATATTATCTTATGTTATTCATTTGACTGCTAGAATATTAGTTAAGAGTTCAGCTTCCTTTGATCGGATTTAAGAAAAAAATAAAAGATGTGACGGCATGTTTGAAGAGCGTAGGTGTAGGTACAGATTTTTTATCTTCTTTTCTCTTCATAATATATAAAACTTTTGTGTTTCCGTGTCCGCTAACAACTCTTATAACTTAGGGATGTGAGAAATAGATGGTAGCATTCTCAGATCTACTTAATATGATTATCAAAATTTGGCAAAAATCGGTAAAGCCGTCTCAGAGGAGTAAGGTAACTTTTCTAAAGTGAAGTTTTCTGTAATTTTTATTTTCTTAATTTTTTTTTTATTTATTTTAGTTGTTGGCGTAGCAATGCGCGCTGAGTATGGCTAGTTTTATATATAAGATAATGTACTCAAAAGCGGTATGTGATCGATTTTCTCAAAATCCAATGAACGGATTTTCATGCGGTTTTCACGAATTTACAGAAAGGTACCAGTGTACCGTAATCGCGCAAGTGTTAGTCAAGGACGAAGCCAGGGCTGATTATATATATAAAACAAAGCTCTTAAAAGCTGTCTGTCTATCTCTTTCACCAATTGATAAAATAAGTACAGAGAAAGCCTTTAGTGTAATATTTTAAGGTACAATTTATTCACGGGCGAAGCCGGGGCAGATCGCTTGAAAGGGGAATATGAGACAGGTGTAGGCCTAAAATAAAGGAGAATTGGTTTAAAAAGCTACATGACGATTCTGGATTGCTTATGTTACTGAGCATCAGAAGACTCGAAGAACCACTATAACAAATATTCACATGACCAGAGGATAAGCGATTAGGGCTCTTCAGGGATTTATGAATAATCACTTTTCAGAGGTGCAAAGAGTCGGATTCTAGCACGGTCTACTCTGCTCGATGTTCGTATATATAATAACATATATTAAGCATAGTTATTATTTTAGAAATAATTATATTAATTGGACAATTACCCGTTTAACAGATTTATTCTCGTCCAACAGTATCTTCTATAGCGAGCTCAACACATTGCCTAATAAAGTAAGTTTACACCGAGCTATATTATAATCCCATGTGAGTAACAGCGGCGTGTGTTCTGCTCGGCCTGGAACTCATTAATTTGCCCACGCCGCGGCCGCCTTGCCCGGATTTGTGGAATTACCACTGTTTATTTCACTGTCGACTTAAATAATGATTGTTCTATATATTGTTTTACGTGCATCATAACGGTAATATGTAAAGATTAAAGTAATTGATTCCAGATGTCTCTGAATATGTGTTTTCGTTCATCAGTATCAACATTTTTATAAACCATAGATTTGCTGTGGTTTATAAAAACCTGGATAATTTGTGGTTTATAAACGCCTTTTTTAAGTATACACCTAGCTAAATATACCAATACCTATTTGAGATTATCCATATTGATGTTGCAGAGAAGTGTATGTGCCATCAGGCCTGGGATCGGGATTGATTGTGTGGGATTAGTCATTTGTGGTATACTGAAATAGTACTAAATGCTCAAACGACAGGATTGATTGATGTCTCATAGCAAAAACGACGTCTATTCCAAGATTTTCAGATATGTTTCGGAACTGATCTGTGCCCTATAACAATAATTTCACCGGTTTTATCTTGATCGAGACTTTTAATTACAAAGTTGGCAGAAAATTTTTGTCATGCATATCACTTCTGACCCGAGGTGAATATTTTACACACTCTTGCGAAATTCAGAACCTATCGCTAACGAGCAAAGGGTGGTGCTATGGGACACCTAACATATAGGGTCGATATTTTGGAATGTGATTGAGGCTGGGCACCCCTACATAAATCGCTTGACTATACCGACGTCTATCTGGTTATAGCAAGATATAAGGCCAGACAATTTAAAAAATAACCAAAGTATTACCCGGGAACAAATTTCTCTTCTCTTTTCTTTTAATATTTCACGTATGTGTAGGACGATGAATGTATTTGCCTCTTGACTACAGACGTCAAAATATTTCCAAGACATGTATTACATAACTGACGGGATAATTGATCTGCCTACACCATTAGCAAACTACCGTGGAGATGTGTTGTTATTATACGCATAACCAGAGTATAAGCCACACAACAGCACAAACCACGAAAACCCCAACAGTTTGTGTTAGCATAACTATTCATAAATAGCACTTTTAGTGCTAGAACGACAGCTTCAAAATAGTAATGAGTAAATGGAAGACATATCATTTAAATAGATCATTTAAAGTTGCAAGCTGCAAAAAAGTAGCAGTAGTATTTCAAAGTACACACTTAGTCTGCAAAAGCAGCCTTATACTTTTTTCGTAAATTAATTTGCTTTACCGGCAAAATGTTATATTCAGAAAGTAGTTTATGGCTAAAAATTGGTTTCACTGGACACAAGATTTATACGCAGGGTAATTTTTTATGACCATATCTTCCTCGATAACAATTAATTATTTTAATATCACATACCACTCGCGGGCATTAAAATACAAAGTTGCAAATTTTATGATCTATAATCTTTAGCGTAATCATCGAACGAAGTCTCAAAGAGGATTTAAACTCAAAGAGGATTAAAAAGACAAAACGAAACCATAAGAACTTATGATCACGGCAAAATAAATTTTTCTAACCAGCTGAGTTTATTTCGCCACTTGTTTCAGGCCTGGACTGGAGTTGAAATCTGGAGTGCTTCACCTAAATGGCATTTTTTTATTATAGGGGGACAAACGAGTAATCGCAGTATACAACCGATGCTCATGAACACCAGCATAATTACTATGGCAATCCATTGCTCTACGTTTCACCTCCCCTTCAATGGGCCACCGACTACTCACAAACCGCACGAAACGCGACACCGAAAATATCCCTTTAGGCTGGTATCATGTGAGCGTTTTTATAGCATAATCCCTTATGATGAGCACATGGAACTTTTGATGATCGACGCCTATAGACATCAGCACAGTTACTATACAAATTTGTTGCCCCGCTTCACTCTTTCCCCCGATGGGACACCGACAACTTAAAAACTGCAGGAGACGCGACGGCACAGTCGTTTATTTCACGGCACTACTTACCGAGCAAGGGGCTCGACAACGATATGACGGCGCGTGTGTACAATCCAATCACGAAAACAATACATTGAATTCAAGAAGCTGGAAATCGGTATTCTTAGCGTTGAGTAAATACGGCTTTATTCAGTAATATACGGATAAAGGCTTAAATTATTTCACTCCTTTGTCTTTGAATAGCTAAAGGAGTTTGGGAAGTGAAATAAATTTTCAAAGCAAAAACTTGAGGCTATAACTCCATATTTTGCTTAAATAAGCAAATTGCACGCGATGTGAATTCGAGAAGTTTACTACAATAGCTGCTCCTATTTTCACAGAGGAATTGCGAAATATACTTATTTTACTTAGCATTTCTCTTCAGTATTGTATCATTGTGTTTCAACTTGCGTAAATAATTTACGCTCTTATTTATTTTTACGGCATATGTTTATGTTTACGCGAATGTCGCCAGTAATAAAACTACTTTTTACGCATCATATATCGTGATTTATTTGGCAGTTTACGTTCCCAGCTTTACATAGCATACAGTTCTATAATAAAGACAAACGTTCCTCATCTATCCGTCAATATTCTTGTGAAACGTCTCAAATTTGAGGAGAACATAATATAATAAGAGGTAGTACCTTGCTTCATTGCATGTTGAATCGGTCTGGCACAACTGAGAAGGTATCTCCCGCTCACAAAGTACCGCAGCCAAGTGACAGCTATGCTATCACGTTTCGTGCGGCTTATAAGTTTCTTGTGGCCCATTAGAAGGAAAGGGAGATTAGGAACTGGTTTGTATACTATTAAAAAAAACATAATGAAATGTTATAAGCATCAATAAAGTGTTAGGTATTTAATTGAACTTATGATATGTTTGAAATGTTATTTGTTAACTTTATTTAATTTAGAATAAGTGTGAAGAACAGAAGAGATGTAGATTTTGATTTACAATATATTTACATACAATACAATATGTCATACTCCAACGAGGGATTCCAATCCGTATATAGAGGTAAGGCAGTTAATTAGTGAATTAATGGTAGGTAGTCGCAGCTTTAAGTCACCTAGAAAAAACAACACAATTTGAAAACATCTTGACGAATACTATAGATTTAAATGCCTCTCGAAGACTTAGAGTCACACCAATTAAAATTATAGTCTTACCAAGGGATTCTAAATTTAATAATTTCATCGATTACGGATCATAACTGAAAGAACTTTTCTACCCATTTGTTTTCAGATGCAGCAACACAATAAAATACATTTCCACTCAATGTCCGTCTACTAATTTAATAATGACAAGTGTTAATGTTCGAACGCTAAGATCTCCTATCTCGTAAACTAACCAATTTTGTTCAAACCCGTTTTTACTTTAACTTTCTACCGAATTCCATAATCACAGTCGTAGTCTCGTTATCTAGTTCAAGAGATACAGAGGTTAAAAATGGGTACCCCTTGTATCCACTTTTTACAACAGAAACAAATATCTCACAAAGTGTTAGCAGTACCTAAACACTTTCAAAGAAACCATCATATCATTTAAAAATAACCTGTCCAATGATTTGAAGTTACATGTGTGGAGAGCGAACTTTAATAATTTGGTTCCAAAGAATGATCCTACACCATTTTGTAGCCGTTCATAAAATGCAACTATGCACCAAATTTCAAGGATACAGTACATAATATCCGAGTAGAACCACTTTAACACACGGTGGGATAGACGGACAGATGGACAGATGGACGGACGTACAGACGCACAGACGGACGGACGGATAGACGAACGGACAGACGGATAGACGAACGGACAGATGGATACACGAACGGACAGACGGATAGTTGGACAGACGGATAGACAGACGGACAGACGGATAAACAAACGGACTGACGGATAGTTGGACAGACGGACAGATGGATAGACGTACGGACAGACGGACAGACGGACAGAGAGACGGGCGAACAGACGGATGGACAGGCGGGTGGGATGGATGAACAGGGTAACACGACGAAAATATAAGGGTTCAATCTTTTCCCATTAGACTACGGAACACAAAGAAGTTGCAAATTATCCTTTCAAGTTTAACATTATGTTGTGTAAGTATCGCACTCCGCCGTTCCACGTCTCATACTCCCACGTACATGTTTTATTCCTTTTTACACACGCTCCTATATTTACTTATGTAAATCTTAAAAAAATATGTTCAAATGTTCCACTTGTAGATTCTTTATTCGTAACTTTATATTGTAATGTTAGTTTAGGACCCCCAACGATACACCATAAGAAAATATTATATCAACAAAGACCACCCCACGGAGTTCGTCTAAGTTGACTTTTTAAACGCACTCACTAGTTCAAACGTACATTTGTTGGTATTTATTATTAAAATTACTAAGAATATTTTATTAAACTTCAAATATTATTCAACATAAATGTACAATACTTTGTCAAGTATTGTTGTACTGTATGACAATTTATGTATTATACAATTGTATATTGCTATGCATATTTTGGAAATAACTATTACAGTAATAACGTTTGGATTCCAGATAATCCAGATAATTAAATTCGTGCACCATAATAAAATCTCAAAAAACACTGTCGCTATACTTTGGTGGCTCATTGGAGGCGAAGATGAAAGGAGGGCAACGCACCCGCATGACAAAAATAATTTGTAAGTACATAGGCCATATGGTGGGGCCAGTATAGTGGGATAAAGACCAAAGAGAGAAATATAAGAGAAAAGAGTAGAGGCAATGCAGACGTAAAGTGCTACAACATCCCGCGTCTTCATAAAATTCAAAGGCAGATCCGCGGGAATAAATGTAGTACTTTCCTTCCTTGGGATACAATGTAGTATTTCTATGATCCGTTGAAAAATGTATTTTCTTTTTCTTTTTTTTTATATTACAATTGGACTATAAGAGAGTCGGAAGTCTTCTGATGATTGCCGACGCCAATAATCATCTACACAATTGCTATGCAGATGCGCCTTCTTTCCTTCACCCCTACAATTACTTGCAGGGTACGCATAGAGCACACGAAACGCGGCAACGAACCTGTCACTCAACGGCAGAATCATATGAGCACAATTCGGCTGCAATGTGGCACTACACCATCTATTACCAAAAGGTTCTTACAAGTTTTATCAATAAAAAATAATTCGAAATTTTTTTCGCTAATTACATAGCCCGTGCCCCCCACTCCCAGAGGGAGATTAATGCGTCGGCATGTTAACTATATGGATGTTCATGGGCGTCGACAGTCGTAAAAAGGATTTCGTTTTGTCTCTCTATTCTATAAGAAAAAATCAGAGGGAACAGGATGGATCTTTAAAAGAGAACCAAGGAAATTATTTTACGATCTCACCAGATGTCCAATCGAGTTTCGGGAGAATAAAATTTGAAATTCCAATGAAAATAAAAACGTGGCTACATTGATGTGGCCGATTTTACGCGCGTTCATAAAATCGATACGCTCTCGCCACAATCCGCTTTTGATAGCCCACGCGGGCTGCAACGAACTGGTCTCTAACCAACTTACCTTAGAACGGTAAGGATGTAATTTCCCTGGAGATGGTGTATTCGTCGATCCGCCGATATCACACCGACAGCGACTTGTTGCCTCATTTTCAAGGACTGTGTAGATTTAGTCCACAGAAAATGTTATTTGAGTTGCATTGTTTTAGAGAGCTTTAGGTGTGTAGGCAAGCCACCATATTCACCAACGTCGTCATACGAGTGAAATTGAATTTATGTAAACATACTAGTTCTGACCTGCGACTCTGGCCACATGTGTTACATACAAAACCACGAGAGACGGTAATTTGGGACATAAGGTACAACATTCTCTATATTCATCAAAATTCATTCAGTCGTTTTTACGTGAAAGAGACACCCCTCCATACCAACAAACTTTCGCGTTTATAATATTAGTAGGATTAAAGGTAAAGCAGGATGCTTATTATTTAGCCATTATAGGTTAGGATAAAATATATGCCGTGCTGGTTAGCACTTGGCCGCCCTCGCCCTTGAAATCTTGAACTACCTCCCACTTTGCTTGGACATTGGAACCATTTCCCACTCCCCGTATTGCCATCCGAATTAATTCGTTGCGGGTCCCATGACAGTTAGCACTGGCTTACACTACACACAAATAGAAGTGATGGGAAAGAGAATTAGTCCAATTCCCATTTTTGGAACTCCACTGCGTGGTTAGGATGTAGGTAAACAGCTATAAAAGAACCATATGAACGTCTTCATGTATATTTGATATCAACAATCGACGGAGAAAGGTTATTGATGATATTGAAATTATTCGAAGTAATCGGAAATATATATTCCACTAAGGGTAACAGAGTATCCGATAAAGCCTCATATTTTGAACTACATATAGGCAACAAGCAAGCAATTGTCAGGATTTAAATGAATTTATTTGAAATCCAACGTTCAGCAGGATACGAGTCGGGCATGCGTTGTAAAAAATGCAGTCAGTCGCAATCCCAGTTTATCCGAACGCAAATAAATCTGTCAATTTCACTCAGCCTCCCGTAGCCTATTCACTGCTTCATCCACGGCCTATTCTTAAAGCATTCGACACTATGTTATTGTTCAATGTAATATTATTAGCAGTTATAATTATCTAATCTTGCTGATATACTTATCAGGAAGTAAAAAATAATAACATTTATCGGTATCGTGTATTTAGAGTGATTGATAGCCTGTCCAATCTGCACAGAAAAAATCAGTTTGAGGTGGTGTTTGTCCAACGATAGCTAGATCATTAACAGATATTTTACTCACAGTAACATGTAATTCACGGAACCTACCAAATACAAGTAAATACAAAATTAAATTTAATAGGTACAAAACAACTTCCATGATGTATGAGTTTCAAAATGATATTATATAATAACAAGAGTGTAAGTGCTGTCAAGAGTCTTCGCAATAGCAGGTCTATTGTCTGCATATAATATCTCTCTGCATGCAATAGCAGGTCTGCATGAAGAGAGTAATTAATGTGGAGGAGGCAAGGCAGGTATATAAGGATCGTGATGTATGCCTACCCCATTTGGGAGTTGAGTTGTTTTTGTTATTGTATATGCTTAAAAATGTTATATGTTTACTTTACTAAAAATTGTATGTAAAAGTACAACCATAAAGTATTCGATATATCAAACGGTACGCATGACATGATAGTGGCCCTTTTGCCTATTTACGATCGAAGTCGAGTTCATCCAGTCGAACCGAGTCGGGAGAGCTCCAGTCAGATTTCAAATGAACCGACGAAATGAACTCGCTATCCGCTCCGCTTGCGCAATACATTACATCTTTCACAATCCCTATTCAAATTATCAATGGATGATTACTCAAATTAAATTATCTGAAGCCATTACGCTAATTACTTTTTAATGTTTATTTTTATTTCTTTCATCTGTGTAATGGTTTAAAAATTTTGTATTTTTTATAGTTCAACATAGTGTTCATAAATTCTAATTAAATTGTTAATCCATTGATTACTTAAATTTTAGATTGTTTTGATCTTATTTTAAACTAAACTTCTGGAAATACAGAACAAAATTCATCTAAGAGCTATTTTAGTCTATAAATTCAATAGTATATTTAAAAATATCTAATATCGTGTATAAGATTGTGTTAAAACGAGAAAATCCAGCATTAACCAAGTTGATGACAGTTAACGGGTAGCTGCTAACACAGTGATATGTGAACATATTTCTTATATAAACTTGATAATTGTGTTCAACTCTGAACGGTAAATGTATAGAATTGTATGTACGTTTACATTTGCAACACAAAAATCAAAAGCTTATGATTTCAGTCCTTATTATTAATTGAACAAGCAGTGACGTATAGAGCGACTCAGTATCTAATCTTCGTTTACGATTTTACATAATCATGCCGTGTACCACTCTACTATACTGATGAATGTCTATAAAGTAAGCAAAATCTTTCCTTTGTTTACATACCTAAAGTGATAAACAATTTTTATTTAATTAAAAAATAAAGTACGACCTCAATTTTATATAATTACTATAAAAATCACTCAATATTTTAAAGAATAAGAGTTACAATGGCCACCCAGTACAAAATTTTAGCGTTACCATTTTTACTGTCAAAAAAGCGTGCCCTTGTGTTGTCGTGCCTTGAACACCAAAACCAATACGGTACGTCTGTGTATATTTCAATAACATTACGCACATATTGAGGACAAGATTTTGAATCCTGCTACAAGAGTCTTTCTGACTTTCGTGTAAAAACTTTCCACAATTTAGAGATAAATTTATCAGCATAATGACTGTTTACTCACAATACATTTTAGATGACGCGCGTGAGAATATTAGTAACTTTAAAAGAAAAGTGATATACACGACAGAAATACCAAAAATAGACTTCTGCCTATTTTTAGTAGTAGTTTTATTATGACTGTGCTAAGTCTGTGAACTGTAGTAGAAAGTAGATGTAACAGTTCACAGACTTGGCACAGTAAATAATTCTTTTCGGGGACGGCGCCTCTACAATTTGATCCCAGAAAGTGACCAATAGCTAACAATTGTTAAATTTTAAAAATCTGTTAAAGAACGTCTACTTGGTAAAGGTATGCGGTGTTACATTAGACATCATAACAGATACCACACCGTGGAATAAGACGCATTTCGCAGGCTGTTCCGATATAATAAACATTGTGCTAAGTCGATTTATTCTACATTATTTGTAAATATATGTGCATTATTCATTTCTTTATTCTTTAGACCCACTGAGTTTTTTTTCGCCGGTTCTTTTCAGGGCAAGGGTTGAACCGGCGGTAGATTTATAATTCATGTGCGTCCAAGAAGTATTTTATAGAAGTCTATCTTTAATTAAAATAGTTTCATTTTTTTAAATAAAAGTAGCAGGTTGTAAGTGAAACTAGGGCTTAAACCTTTTGAAATGTTGCACTTCAGAGGGTGCTAAAAGGACCTGCCCTCGTTACGTACGAGTTAAAAGTATTAGCACAAAACTCAGACATCTAAAGACAAGACCAGAAGCAAGGCTGGTGACGGCTTGTCATGAGTGCTCTGGTAGCGTTATTATATCGTCAAGAGAGTTTAAGATGCCGGAATAGGTAATTGGCTGTCGTAGCCGGGTCGGGAATCGCTTAGGGCATGTCTGAGCCTCCTGCGAAGAGTGAAATTGCATCGCCCCTACAATCAGAGGCATGATATAATTTACGGAATAAGTTTATAGTCCTTAGAATATTATCTGTAGTTTAAAAATAATCGCTCGAATTTAATACATTATTCCCCTGATAAGAGCATCATTATCAATCATTGTACTGTTGGTTGCTCATTGTAGATTCCGTTGCACAATAATAACTTTTGTTATATACCTTTTTTTTTTAAGAAACAACAATACAGTTTTCTTTGGTGCTGGATTATTTTTTGCTGGCAGAATTCAGCATCGGCACAGTCAGATCAGCAGTGACACGATTAAATTTAAACGTTACGAAGTGTTAGCGTTTCGTTCATCCAGAATAAATAGTGTATGAATCAGATCAAATGATAAATAAAATGTAACTTATTGTTATGTTATAATGTGGTGAATTTTATGATTTTCTATATGAAGCGGGGAAAAGAATGGAATCATGAATTGTATCCATCATAGCGCAAAAATGTATGCAGATACAAATAGCTTATTATCGTATTCTGGTCGAAAGACAATCCAATGTGAGAATCGTCGGCTCCTTAGGCACTTAAGCTTTAGGAGCTGTGGGGCGTAAATCCGCTGATATTTTTAAATATATGTGTTACTGAAAGTTTGGAATGTCCCAATTACTTTTCTGGGTCTATCTTAAAATTAACTAAGTTGTTTTTAGTGACTAAACACGCTTAACCAATCAGATAGCCGGGACCATATTAAATGATGATGAAACCATTAAGCCTTTTTGTGTATCAATGTTGTGAAGAAAGCCATTATCATTAAACGGCACGGCGGACGTAGAAAGCTCCTCGTAAAACATCTGCAATGTTTATTGTGCTCGTGTCAGGGTTCTATGGAAATTCATATTCGACTCCCGTATTATGATTGTGTGGAATCCACCGATTGCTTTCCCATTTCCCCGTATCGATATTTTATTGCATGCCATATTTCGATGGAATCACTCGGGCAGTCTCATATTGAGATCTTGTATTGGGATTGTCTTCTATATTGCTTTTTGATTGCCTTCGTTTTTTCAACCGTCTTCAGATTTCGTCTTCCATTATGATGATTCGTTGAAGGAAATAGTCACATTAAATTCGTAACGTGCATCATCATTAGCCTCCAAAAATGAACATTTTATTTACTGTCTACGTGAAGAACATGTGAATGTTATCAGATCATTTACTTTTTAATTCGCATACGATTTTATCTTTTTTAAAGATTTTTACCTTAGCAATGTTCCAGGTGATAGCTCGAAGTATAATCAGGGTCCGTATTTTATTACACAATATATAAAACTAGAAAAATATATAAGAAAAAGTTTGTCCATAAAAGGTTATAATAAGGAAACTGGGAGGTAGTAAAAAAGGCTCGGAGGGTCGTCTCTAAGTCTATAGATGAGCTACTAAACTGTAATTTAAAGCACCAGTAACATTTTATAGACTTTTACGGGGACGGCACAAAGCTTTAACTGCAACTATTGTAGCGTGTTGTTTTTCCACTCTGGGACAGGAATATTATAATCGTGATATAAATGTACTTTTATGGATTTTATCGCGGTTCTTTTAATAATTTAACTAGCGTGACGTGTTATATCACATTTAAACATCAATATGATATATAAGATAGGAATAAACTAAGTTCATAGGTTGTATCAGAGTAATCAGTGAAAAAAATTACACGCATAATTTCCTACCTTTGACAAATTAATGTACCGTATTGTATGTCTAATAATGTCCCATACTGATGGTCATTCATATATTTCCAAATTTTTATTATATCGCTTTTGTCAGATAATACAAAACAAACTAGATAAAAGCACCAAAAGAAATTCTACTAATGTTATAACAGTTTATACGTACATTAGTAATTGTTTCATGCAAAAATTACAGATCGTATTTGGATGAAATTTAGTCTAGATAGATGACCTGAAAAAAGAAAGAAATGAAATGAAGTAAAAGAAAATTTTCACCGCCTGCACCAAACTCTCACTTCATGTTTCGCTTTCACAGATCCTCTCTGAGTGCTCCTATAATCTTCAAAACATACTCCGAATTGCAGCCTCTTGTGTTCACCAGTTTTAAATGTACGTTGTCTACCAGTCAGTCCCTCAATAAAGGAAGTAAAAAAGTACCTTCACGCCTGTTCAAGAGGTAGGCAGAGGTGTGCTAGTATATCCACAACTCGTAAGTAGATATATTCCTAGGGATATATTTTATGCGACTGAAACCACATGGTGCAGCCAGTAACAAATATCGTTGAATTTGTGGTAGATGTCACAGAGCAGAAAGGACATGTGGTACCCACGTTCACATAATTCCACCCACATCAACTGGACGTCAGAAGATCGACGTTCGCGCGATTTACAATGAATAAAACATATCCTGGCACGCACCCGGTCTAGATCCATAATCAGCTTATATTTTTGAATTGATGCTTCTCATCATGTCACCATATCAGAAAATATATTGAAAGAGGTAATGTCATATCTGCATTTCAGTGGAGGAGACGTCCGGTCCCTTAGGGGACTGACTAGCCGTCGAGGTGCCTAATGTTTTGTAGTCCCGGGGTACCGCACCAATGGTGGCACTGATGGCACTCGCGCTGGATTTTTTGTGAGTATTCGGCACTATAATGTGCCACGAGCCCCACACACCTCTGAACCCCAGGGCCGGTGATAGCGCGTAAACGCGTTACCCCGCGTCGATAAAAAGAAGTTTATACCATCACCACCTACACAACACATTCGAATCGCTATCAAAAGCATATAGACACAGATTAACACAAGAAATGCAATATGAATATATACAATTTGACGTTGAAAATGTGAAACTCTTATATACCCGTCGTAGATGAAATTATACACTTTTTATACACGGCATTAAGAGTAAATCCACCACCAGTTGCCAACCACACGGCAGTTGGCTCGGAGCCAAATTATTTTTTAAAGCAAACCCGTAACGATCTCATTTCACTGGATCACGACATATTATGTTGCTGTTTAAACTTGGTAATTGCATTTTAAAGTGAAATTTCAGACGTTTAAATATGTTATGCAGATTGTTCGGGTAAAAGAAATATAGCGTCTACACTTAATATTTCTGAAACGAATGATGGCTTGCAACTATAATTCCATTCATGAATGCTGTTGTTGAATTGTAGACTAATTGAGTCTGCTCGGCTTGATGCCCGGTTTATGTTATTTATAATATTATAAGGGGGTCACCGAGCAGTCTGAGCTTTTTGGTGAGTACAGACGCCCTAGCTTGTATGCCGATGCTTTGCTCTTCTCTTCCCACATCCTCCAATAGGCTACTCGCGACTTACAAATCTTACGAAACGCGACAGCCCAACTGTCACTTTACGCCGGTATCATGTGACCAAGACCTCTCCTACCGGAGAACCGAGACCGGCCCCATTCCGTTGTAATGTAGCACTACCTTTAAATAAATTTTACTTTTATTTAACACTGACGATTAACGGCCGTGTCTGTGAGAACAAGTTTGATCGAATTTGGCAATTACCTACATAAATAAAGTCTTATTAAAATGATGTGGCTAGGAACTTTCCGTGATAAACATATTTCTGGTTAACTAAAATGTTATAGACGTTGGTGACAATAATACGCCGACAGCCTCACAAAACCGCCCGTGTAAACGATATGCACATGTCAAAATATGCACTATAAAAAGAACTTTAAGTCATGGGCGTAAGATTACCTTTGCGAAAGCGCTCTACTATCTTTTTTTTTATTTCATATTTAATTTTATTAAATATTTTAAAAGAAAAGCTTTGACTTCAAATTTGAAACTACCACGCACATGTACTTTACATAGCCAAAATAAAGAGTCATTCAGTTTTGAATAAGTATATTTAATGACAGGAAGTATTTATATTTGAAGTCGAAGCCCTTATCGTTTTGTTACTTCAAATAATTTTAAATCTAGACTTTAGCGGCGACTATATCTCGCTCATTATATCCAACACGGTTCGGGGAACATAATTACGGGGTTGTATATTCATATCGTAACACGCCGTCCGCCACTACAATTAAGATATTTTTTATTTCGGCGCTCCACGCGACTGAGCCGAGTTGAAAAATTACGTACAATTCCGTGAGGAAAGGCGATTTATTTCACTCTGTAATTATACATAAAGTTAATGATATGCGGTAACGGCTTAACAATCAAAATAAATTGAATGTTACACGATCTGAGATTTTATTTGTACCGAATGCAAAAAAGTTACCAATCATATCTCATGTATACTACCTACCCAGCTTAATTAGGATACAAGTTAGCTTCTTGGAGTGTATGCATTTTATTTCTCTTCCTTTGGAAGAGGACTTCGTCTTTTACAGTTGCTTAATTTTTTGTCAATAAATTGCACAACTAATCAAATATAATATCAAAAAATATAACGTGTTATCGCCATTACGATAATATGTATTATATTCTTCTTCTTCTTTGTTGCTCCCTGATTGCTGAGGGAACACTGAAGATTGTGGCCGTAGGATCTTCATAGTTCCGTCGCCTGTTCCGCGATGAACGGTACGCAGTGTAGGGGACCCCGACAGTCTCGCTTATATGGTCTGACCAGATCTGAGTTCGTCCTTTGATAATATATAAATATATATATATATATATATATATATCGTACTATTTTACATTCTAATGGCACTCGCTCTGCAGATAACTACTGTGTGGTAGCATCTACTCAGGTAGTTACAAGCCGTATTGCACTATGGGTCTTATGGCAAAAAAATCATATATCTCTTTAACTACCGGTTTGAATTTGTTATTCCCCATAATGAAGTTCTTTTTTACAGTTTTCCTCTCAATACCTTAAAAGTTAGGGGATACACTATTCATCGCTTTGGACAGGAAAATCTCTCAAAGTATCAGCATAACCAAAACGGCTTTTTGGAAACCACCACCTCATAATAGGTATTCGATGATATGCCATGTTTTCTCGAATAAAATTTTTCATCCCTCCCATACATTTATTCAGTTTATTTTTCAAAATGGTACTACATAATTCTTACAGGCATACAAAATATACGTACTTCTCAAAGTTTAAACACCCAGTAACCATAACCACCGAAACATATGGATGAACATGACAAAATTATAACAGTTTAGTTTTTTACATTTGGGCACGGAACCCTAAAAACATGCGCGCACACACACATCTAAAGCATAACCCATACAAGCAATGCTACTCTGCGAAGCGCTGGTAGAGCTTATGGACAATTTGTGCTCATTAGCAGATTAGGTAGGGTCTGATGGCAATAATTCGGAAAAGGCAGATATTTTTCGAGTTCCTTATCTCAAAATAAAAACCGAACAATTGTATGATTTGTTGTCCGGCGTTTGTTGTCTGTCATGGAAATTTTCTGTTTGACATCGTTGGCAACTTGGCAAGAAGTGAAATTAGTAAGAGGTAGTGCAATGGTGTTTTGCTGTGGAATTGGGCCGGCGCGCCCGGGAAGGCTCGCTCACATGATATCGGCGTAAAGGGACATATTCAGTGTTGCGTTTCGTGCGGTTATGGAGTAGCCGGTGGCCCATTTGGGGAGGGGAAAGAAGAGGAGGGAAATGCATCGGCATACTGACTATGCAGATGTTCATAGGCGTGGCGTGGTTCATAGTTGTAAGAAGGCTCTGTTTACTCGTTTGTCCTATAATATTTTGTAGTTGTCATACAAAATGAATGCGTCAAAGTCACGTTTGTCTACTTACATAACACTAACAGTCCGTCACGGCTGCGCACGGATGTTTAAAAAAATGTGGCTAAATTTTGGAGCTTACAAAAATATAAAACATATTAAATTAGTTTAGGAAACTGTTACATAGCCTATGTCCAGCAGAGATAATGTCTTCGAAGGGTAAACTTTTTACCTGTAGCTAACGATACCGTCCTAGAAGTGATGGCAACGCACGCATTTGTCGATAGGTCTTGTTAGTCGTGCAACACCGATTCTTTTTTGTCCCCCTAGGTATATAATATAAGCGAAATGACTATTAATTCTGAGTACATAGAATACTTTTACTAATTTAACTCTATATGATTGTGTGTTTGTGTCTGCAATTTGCAAAAGCTGTATTGCGATTTTTTTAGAAAGACGGATTCTTTTGTGGAAATCTAAAATAAAATTAAATAGATTTTATCCAATAACACTACTACGACGAAGTCACGGACATCAATTTGTAAAAATTTATATTCAGAAGATGATGGATACATTAAACATCATTAATATATTTTTTTTTTTTCAAAAGCTGTAACGGTGTCCGTACCAAGCACTGATCGATCAACAACTGTGATTGACCGGACCATGAATACGTGATTAATGAAGCCTCAACGTCTATTACACGGGTTTTATGCCTTCGTTTGACTTGACGACAGTATACTTAACCTCCAGAGTGATACTTACTGCCTATTACTCCCACTAACACTGAATAGGGTTACCAAAATGGCTTTTAAATTACAACACCACAATTGCTTTTAAAATACTTAAAAAGTAATAATGCTACATGTTACTTACCTTTGTAATTACTTAGGCGTCACATTAATCAAGCGAAATTATATCTTTCATACATAATGATAGTTTATGCGATGCCTACATACCTATGTAGTAGTGCTAGTGCTAGTACTGCTAGTAGTATTGAAATCACAATTTATCAGTTTTAATTCTGCAGCTGCTAAAACATAATCAATATGGATTTGTAATATATGGTAACCCTATTAAATAAGGCCATTCTAACAAGTCCCACCCGTTTTGTCGATAGCAAACAATCCTACCATCCATTCGTACACAAAAGGCATCGTGCGTCGCCATGTTTAAGTTCACGTTACTTGTTTTACCGAACAATCGCTATTATCAAACCGTAAATGGCCCCCCCTTGGATATCTGAAACCCTTTTTAAACAAGATCTTGTAAGCGGTCATGTATGGGTTTCCTAAATTATTATTAAAACTAAATCACGCTGCCACATGTCCTATTTAGTTTCACTATCTATTATATATATATATATATATATATTTTGTATCAATTTTAAAACAGTATTTTCTAATCAATTTGTTCATCATTTTTCATCATTATCAGTCCTAATCGGTCCACAGCTGGACATAGGCCTCTCTCAATGAACGCCACGACGGCTGACCTCCTGCTACTCGCATCACTCCACGGAGATCGTCTTCCCACCTGATGAATGGCCGACCAACAATTCGTTTTGCCAAACGCGGCCTCCACTCTAGAACATTACTAGTACATCTGTCATCTCATCATCAGAGGGGTGCCAATTGAGTGTGCATATTCTTCGCGTGATCTCCGAAAATTTTGTGCTCTGCCTTATGATTTCGTTACGAATTCTATTGGACAGAGAAACACCCAACATAACACGTTTAATAGCCCGCTGAGCTACCGCAAACTTGCGGACCAGTTCTAAACTAAGAGGCCATGTTTCGTAGGTCATCAAGGGGAGGTCGCATTGATTGAAGACTTTTGTCTTCAAATACTGCGGTATATGCGACATGGGACTGTGATGATGCTTCCATAATGCTGCCCAACCCGACCGAATCCTTCTACCGGCTTCCTTCCCGAAGTTATATTTATCTAATTGCAATAGTTGCCCGGGGTAGACTTATTTTTCTACGACTTCGACAATAGCACCATCGACGTTGACCGGCATAGGGAGAACGTGTTCGTTAAACGTGACCTTTGTCCTGTCCAAGTTCATCCTAAGTCCAATACGTCGGGAGGATTCATTTTGGCTGTGCAACATTTCCTGCAAGCTCTCCCGCGACTCAGCCGACTGAAAAATAATTTAACGCTGGAAAGGAATGAAACGTGTGATAGTGATAAAATAAACATTCACTTATAAATATAGTTTAAATTCTAATCAATTAGATAAAATGTTCTAAGTGATGACGCTTTCAAAAATAATTCTCATCTAAACCTGTTACGGTTACACCCATCACGCTAAAGGAATACGAGTACATTTAAACAGTCTCCGCCTGCTGCAGTGGAGTAATAATTTGAATTTAAAAGTCGATCGTTATTCATATTTTACGACACTCCCTCACACAGTCCGATCACGGCGCGTACTTTTTCAATAAAACACCCTCAGAAGCCGTTCTGCAGTACGGTCACGAAGTCCAAAGCGATTTTATAGCTTTATCCTCTGCCTGTTTAAAAAAAAATTACTTACACGTATTTTAAATCTTAATATAATCTCTACAAACTTTAAAAAAAACTGATAGGTGTCAAGGGAGACCCGGATGGAACGAAGTTGATCCGCAAATTTACTATGCCGATGCGTTGCTCTTCTTTCCTCCTTCCCGTCCAATGGGCCACCAGCTTCTCTCAAACCGCATTATACATAAAGATGTGTCTTTACGCCGAATCAAATGAGCGAGAGATACCTCCCCGATCGTGCCGGCCCAAGTCCACTACAATGCATCATGGCATTACCTCTTAATTAGATGAACTTATGAGTTATGTCTGGCTATGAAGATGTAAGAAATTGAAGTAACTTTTGCAACTTATTATGTCGCTTGGTTTTTGGTTTATGTTATCACTCGCCGCTCTAGCTATTGTTTTGAAGTATATGTATATACATTCAAGGCAATTAAATCATCGATGTTATCTAGATATTTTGTGTGTCCTAAAATTAAAGCTTGTGTGTTCGTAGTGACTAGAAGCATAAAACCGTTTGCATCCTTTGCTCGAAACAAACCGAATATCTTCAACATACCTTCATCAACAATGTACAACATCGTCATCTATACAAACATGTCTCCAAAACGGGTTCCGTATTGACTTACGAGATTGATGTTGACTCAGTGGTTTGGAAGCTTCATTTAAGATCGAACGGTTTACCTAATTCTCACCCGGTAAACATTTGTGTTTGTGATACGACTTGGCTGTATGATTACTTCCGGTTAAGTACTTGGCTACCTGTCATTGTATGTAGTATAGAAGAAAATCATTAGTTAGAGGTAGTGCCATGCTGCACTGCAGACCAATTGGGCCGGCACGAATGGGAAGTTACCTCTCACTCAGATGATATCGCCGTGAAGTGAACGTAGCTGTTGCCTTTCGTGCGGTTTCTGGGTAGCCCGGAGGGAGGAGGGAAGGATGGTAACTCATCCACATGACAATAATGTGGATATCTGTGGGCGTCGGTGGTCATAAAAAGGCTTTAATTGCCCATTTGCTTCCTACTATATTCCTATATACTAAATGGATATATTAGAGTGTGAAGACAGCTACGCATGACAGGTGTGCTGACGAATTTCGTGCGGTTTGTGTGTTTTGGTTGCTCATTAGAGTTGATGTGCACAAATTTAGGCACGGCATTGTCATTGAAGTCCTTTTACGACTTAAAGGGGCTCCGACTGCTCGTTTTTCTCTGCGTACAAGGGAGACACAAAGGGAGATACAAAATACGTGGTACTCTCAACTGTAACTTAATTTACATGAAAATCACAACTCATGAATATTTCTTATGCGTCATTTACCCGAAGGTAAATATTGTTTATCATAATTATTGGCAAGCGATTTTTTCCAATGTAACGAAATAAATATTATTTCAATTTATTTTGATTGCTAATTTATCGATTTCGTAGATCATCAATATAGCAATGTAAGCACCCCATCAATGGACTGCATTGATGTGTTGTCGATTTTTTTAAAGCATTTACCGAAACATAATTGTTATAATTGCAAAACATGCAATTATAACAATCATATTTCAATACATGCATAAAAATCATTTATAAAATAATTATCTAAATAAAGAATCGATCTTTCGAATTCGTTTTAGATAATAATTATCTGTAACGAATTTACTTATTTCCTTAATCATCTCGTTAATGTCAAGGTGGTTTGGATTTTATTTATAAATTTAGTTTAACACCTTAGCACAAATATGCCACACTTTTCAACAATTATTGGTAATAAAATTGTACTAAAGTAAGATACGTAATAGTATTTATTTCACAAACTTTGAAAAATCTTTTATTGATATTATATAACATTCGTCATTGATTCGCGCGGAAAATTAAACGTGCTGTAATGTGCCGTCCTGTGCCTGAGCTGATGGATGAAACCATGAGGTGTAGCGGCACACTAGTGATGGTTCGTGGAAACGTCTGCGACCACTTCACCTGTTATCTGTGGAACAGACCCGTCTATTTCACCTAAATAAGATGTAATAAAACTATGTACCGTCATGGTACATATAACAAACATACCATCATCATTTTGGTCATGGTATGTCAGTCTTGATCTTACCCGGTACCTATGTACTATAAAAGATTATAAGATATTATGGTATGTCAGTTTTGGTATTCCCAAGACTGACATACCATGATCAGATTGATTGGGTGATATGGCGATAGTCTTCGTAATTCAGGTATTTAATGATCGTCATACGGCGTTCAAGTATCTCTGCGTGCCTACTGCGTACTCTATTAGGGAACTGACGTGGAGATGTATTGATGTTGTAATAAAACTAAACACTTTATTGCAATAGGCTTAAATATATTCCATGTCCAGGACGGAGGACTTATACTTTTTCAATATTCATAGAGGGCTTAGACGAAATGGGTATGCCACACTTTGAAGTATATTTTAAGCAGGGCCGGAGTAGGCCAGTGCGGGGCTTGTAGCAAATTCTATGCGGGGCATAATTTTAAATATTCGTTTCACATAGCAGTTATACAAGGCCTATAGCTTTCATTCAGTTAGTAGTTAATAGTGATTTTTGTGTTTGAACACAATAATCAGTAGTAATGAACATCTGGAAGCACGGAATAAGCATTTCTAAAAAATTAAAGCATTAGGAGGTACTTAAATTTTAACACACCCAAGTAGTAAAGAACCGAAGCTTCATTTAAATAAATGCTTCTTGTAAATGAACGTGTTAGGTATCTGCTACTTGTATCGACTATCTAGTCGCCAGCGATCTCACTCCCACGTCCATCTCGTAAGGATTAGTCACGCACTACCAGCAGGCTTCATATTCGCTACGGGCTATTTTCATCACGAACATTTTATTATATCATAAATTGAAATCTTTTATACACCTGCATAAAAATATGTTATGTGATTTAATAATACAACCGTTACTGATATTTCGTTTGGGAAATTGTACGGCGAACTGTGTGTATAAACATGTCGAGTGGCACATCACAGCACTATCCGTAAGGATAGCGCTGTGTATTCTGCGAAAAGGTAGCTTTGTGAACATATAACCTTAAACAGTACTATAATTTGGCCCAAAAGATTTCCAAGGATTCCGAATCGTACTGTACGTACAACACATTGTTTAGAGTGTTGTGATGTTATGGTGACTTATATTTCTCTTGTGATGTCTGCTTATAACTATACATTCTAATCCTTAAATAGATAGTTAAATAATTGACGATTTATTCCCCTCTAGTGTCAGATCTATACGATTTTTAGTGAGAGATAGTGGAATTGGGCTGGCATAACCGCTAATGCAAGTAGGATACCGGCGTAAAAAGACATCTTTGGTGTCGCATTTTTGTGCAGCCGGTGGTACATTGGAGGGGGAGGGGGAAAGTAGGGAAACATATAGCATAGTAATTATGTGGACGTTCATTAGCATCGGTTGTCGTAAAAAGGTTTCGTATGCTCATTTACCCCCTGTACTATAAAATATCTATGTGGAAATAAGTAGCGAACGGACATCTATGGACAGGCAACGACTAATATAAAAGAGTATCAGCGCATGTACGGATATACGAGAGTACTCTGTTAACTTAAACTCATATTCAGATGGGACGACATTCCTTCAGGAGTGTTCAAGCGCAGGATGAAATGCTCGCCAAGGTTAAGCAGTGCAAAGGCGCTAATTTCCTAACGTGGGTGTTCATTAATACTTAATTGAATATCAATATCACTTTTGATCTGTGGTTCGACATTCTCATTTCTAGACCAACGAGACAGTTGCCCGGTTCTAACTAAAGCCAAACGAGAACTTCTATATTAATCTTAATAATGATTTCAAAACTAAACCAATCATGTCCAATTGTGTCGACTGTTGCAAGTCGTGTCAACAATTATCAATAAAATTGCATTGACTATTTTGTATCTAGAACGTCAACTCTAAAGGACTTGCCCTTTGTGGTATTATAATCAGAACTCATTGTGATATTATAAGTCGTGTCCATGTCGGTATTTTCAAATAAATAATACTGCGGCAATAATTATAAGTCCCTTGTACGGCACAATGTGGGAGGACACGGTCTACTTGCGCCTAAGTGGAGCGGGCATGCACGACAGAAGTGAATTTCAATTTTGTTTTACTTTTTTTCTGTGGACTCGTAGGTCAGATCGCAAATTTTTTAAGAAAGTTTTTTTTTTTAGAAGAAAATAACTTTCTAAAAGTGCATGGCACAATAGAAATGGAGAAGAGGAGGAGGTGAGGAGAAAAGTTGGTTAATTTTTCATCTTTCTTTTGTTTCTTTTTAGGGTTTTATGGTGCACGATTAATTAATCATCAGTGATATATCACTGATGATTAATTAATCAATTTCATCCCTTTAAATTGATTTTATTTAAAATAAGAAGTAGATTATTCCCTTCACAGGATATTAATTATCTTCTTTCCAATTTGCCATATCTCCGCGCAGAAGCCGGTCCGGAGTGGATACGACTAGCAGAAGATCGGCCGTCTTGGCGTTCATTGAGAGAGGTCAATGTCCAGCAGTGGACCGATACGGGCTGGTAATGATGATGATGATGATGTAAAGCTTTACAATAGTTGCGAATACTTTTTAATTGCATAAGCCTTAAGAATTTTAACTAGCTTCCAGAATCATTGCAACCGATACTTCCAAACATCCGCATAACCAAAGGCTTGAAAATAGGTCATCGGAATTCTGAACTATCAATTGCAGCGCAAAATGAGATAGTATAGCTGTCGCATCTGATTCTCTTGCAATGCTGCAATGCCACTAGGTACTCCTTTTCAACTAAAATATTTATTTGCATAATCGTATAATTTTTCGATTTAAAATTTAATATGCTGAAATTGCTGCAACATAATTTTCACATCCAAAGGTTTAGAATAACTACTTTGGTTTATATAACTTAGTACATATTCATACTATCAAATCTCCATTTTGAATAACGAATAACGATCTTTACGGAAAGATTCTGAAAATTCTCTACTCCTTTTCCTTTAGATGAATCTTTCCTTGCATTTCATTCCACATACAGAAACTATCCAAGTGCGTTCGAAATACCGATTTTTAGGCAAATAAGTACTATCTACACTTAAAGGCAGGAATTTTTATCTACTAACGGTCAGCTAACCGCAGGGCTAACCGAGTTTCAGATACAAGCTTCATTAATTAACCCAAAACAACTCTTATAGCCGTAAACACTAAAGTTTTAAATAGGGATCCATTCCAAAACTCAATCCATTTATATTTCTATAAGTCTGTCTGCGGTTTCTCATTATTCGCAGAGAAATCAGAAATGTGATACAAAATTATTTCATTTGAACACTTCTGTAAGAGATTGTACCATATTGCACGGTAGCTGAATTGGGCCAACACAACCCTGGACGTTGTGGTTGTGGAGAAACCCTGTCAGCTATGCTATTGCTTTTCGTACAGTTTGCGAGTTTCCGCTTTCGGGTGAGTAGGGGGGGGGGGTGAGAAGATGGACACACTTTTGCTCCCTTACACTATAAAAAATTTATTTCGCTGTAGGCAGAAGAGACGTAAAAGTTACCATGGATCTGAATGAACTACTGGACTTTGGGTGAAATTTGGGACAGATATACAATATTACAATCTGGTAAAACATTTTAAAAAGTTTTATACTTTACTCTTTGTACCCCAAAAAAGTGGTTCGCATATTTGGAATAGATCTTACGCGAGCGTAACCGCAATATTAAAGTATTAGCTACACTAGCTATAGCTAGTAATACTTTACCTAAAATAACACACGCAAAGGAAGTAAAAGCATTTGTATAGTCGGTAATTTATTAAATTGTAATACATTGTTATATAGGTTTCAATAGGCGCGTTTGTATAGGTGAACGCTATTGTACGTCGTAAGGCTTCATTTAACAGGTGTCACATCTATCATTCAACGCTTCCTACATTCAAAGTACTGCAGCTGTCATCGAGCGACAAGAAGATCGGCGTTTAGCCACACCCACACGATCGACTCGTAAATATTTATAACTGCAATAACACCTTAATACCTATTCATAAGTGAAAATTATTATGCAAATAGTGGCAACAGGGCGGGCTGTAAATCAGAGCGTCTGCCGGGACCGTAATGGCCGACGTAACTGTGATGAATATGGAGAGAATGGCGTTGCACCATCATTCACGTGCTGAATAATTATGAAAAGTAACCGTTTCACAGGAACTAGCGATTATGATCTTGTTCGTAGGTAGACGTAATGATACGAGAGATTGTCGTTTGCTGTAAGACGGTGTAACGTTATAAACCTGTAGAGTGTTTAGGTAAATCAGTTTTACTGTATCAGGTACGAATAATATTATAGACATAAAAAATTGCTATCATCTATTTTTAGCCCTTTATGTATAACCATATAATTTTAAAGACAGTTAATATGTATATATATTTGTAGAAATTGTTTTTTTGGGTACTTTGGTTATTGAGGATTAAACAGTATGATTAGTTAAACAGAGTATAATTATACAATAGAAATAATATTTAAGACTCCTGTATGACGTCCGGCTGGTTCAGTTGGCAACGTGGCGGTTAGTCCGCTTGTTCCGCCAGAGGTCGCGGGTTCACATCCCGCCTAGGTCATGGATGTTTATATATGCATTATATTATATGTATTTCTGTAATAAAAGTCTTATGTATTTTTCCGTTGTCTAGTACCTGTAACGCAAGTCCTTATGGTACTTAGCACAGGGCTTGGTTAAAGTGGATCTCAAATTCATGTAAGTATTTAGAATAAGTTAACCTATAGCTATCGACAGTCTCTTACGATTGTGAGTGTTAGTTTGTCTCTTACGCAATATGTATTTTATATCCCCCATTAGATTGATATTTAAAAAGTGGTCCAAATAACGCTGAAATTTCGTAAATTCGATCAAAAGGTATTTATTACGGCAAATTAAAGCTTATAGCTCGTCTTTGTTAGTTTCCAACACAAAACTATACGCGTTCATGTAACGTGCCATTGGGGTGTAAGTTCCTCTTTCTCAACTAGGTCTGAAGTGTCTGGAGTGTCTAGTCACTACTAAGTTTACAACCTCAACATTTTCAACGCATTGAATTCCGTGCTGTATACAACTCGACTGTCTAGCCGTGTTTTAAATACCATGTTGCATTAAAAATAAATGCACTATAATACTCTCACGTCCACATCAGACGCGCTGGTTATGCACTCCCAACTTTTTACACTGTCCATCACAGTCAAATTAACGCTGGCATTAACGAGTTTCGTTTCACAGTATGATCTGAGGCGAAAATTAAATATTCATTTCAATAAACAAAGAGTCAAAGGCTATGTTAAATGTGTACGATGATTGATACAAGTAAAAGCGTTATTTGTTTCGCTTGGGGATAAAAGAGTCATCGAGAGGTCGATTATTTAAAAAAGTGTGTACATAACACGCGGTAGAAGTTATGCTTTCTTGGCGTAACAAGATAAAGATCTTTTTAAATTTTTTATCTTTCGCCTTATTCTATGTTTGTATAAAAACGACGCAAACAATAGAAGAAAATTAAAACATTGAAAGTTTATGTATTGTAACTTCTTTTGGAATTAAAATGTTGAATATAGCTAACTTCAGGGTGTCGATTTCTCGAGACGATGTGCGCGCGCATTGTAAAGATCTCTTATAATTTATCCTAACGCGCCAAAATACGTATAAGTTCAAAAACCTTGTGTAGACTTGTGATGAATTTGAAACATTCTACAGTCCAGATTATGATGTATACTTTTTGTGGTCAATGTCATTAGCCTTCAAATATCCGCTGTTTTACAAAGGCCATGAGAAGTTCTAAAAATAAATAGATATTCTATTAGACACCCCACTTGGGCTGTTCAATCATCATTTTATATAGCAGGAGACAATGAAGCGCTGCTTCTGATACTGATAGCACGCCAATACGCCTGAGTACCTATCGCATAATTGGGTTGTGCAATCTATGTGCATCGGCTTTAGAAAGGGCAATGAATTTTCATTGTCCTCTATTCAATCCTGTAGGGTACCATCCAAATTATCCAACTATTATTCAATGGTAATATGCTTGAGGTCTTATATACAATTGACATGTTAAACTAGATAACAATTTCAAAACAATCATTTTAATACCAACGTTATACTAAACAACACCTAGACGAAACTAAATGATTTGTGTATTGTGATATTCGACCCGTGGAGTTATAAGCGGCGAAATCAAAATTACAGGTGTGCCGACGAAATACCGAGAAATGCAGTTGGACAAGGAATAATTGCACTAGAAACGCGAACGTTCGTAATCACTATTTGTAGCTGATAGCTTCAAAACGCTAATACTAAGTTCGCTATCATAGTAGGCATTGGCGCCATCGCCCACGATACCGTCTCGACTCAACCCGCCCGATTGCAAGACTTATTACAGCGCCAACCAATAGAACCTTCACGAATGAGGTGAGTCCATATACAGAGCGTTTCGTATACCTATTTTATAACTCTGCAATATAGTAAAACTTTTGAGTGAAGTAACGTCCTCATTAACAATTTCACAATAAAATCATTACGCATTTTGTGTGTCCGTTATTTACTTGTTATGTGATAGTAAGTAGATTCCTGAAATTTTCAGTCCATCTGCAGATCAATCTAAAATTCTAGAGGAGGTGATTTTATTTTATTGAGTAAAAACTAAAAAATCATTCTTTATTCATTAAAGCCCTTATTCACTAAAAAACTGAAACAATAGTAATAATTTAGTTACATACAGCTGCAGTTGTCAAATTTAGCAATACTTATAGACTAAACCGCTGGTGTCAATTGACTGATAGCCGCGCGCTAAGCCGTAAAAAGTCTAGAAAAGAATCTTATTTCACAGCTCAACGCCCAGTGTTCGAATAAGGATTTAATGTTTTTTATTCATAAAAACGCTATGATTATAGCGCGCGCATTTGAAGCGGTTGAGACTTAAGATGGAACATCGAACCTGTCGCAGGCGTGGGAAGAAATAGGCTTTTAATTTTCAACACTCGCTTATCACAAATTATTCTGCAGATAAGTAATAACGTGTAAAGTAAGTGCACGATATGCTTTGAGATAAACAGGTAATGAGGCGTGCAACTAAAAATTATCATTGCATGTAACTAAAATTATATTTCATGCAGAAAATTACCGCCATTATTTTACTTACGTTATTAATTGCTATTGTTGCCATGTAGAACTATCCTGGCCTTTTTTAACGTATATTTTATTTAAGCTATTAGACATGAATGTTTGTGTCAAATCGAATATTAATTATAAATTTTGAATTGAGGAGACAATTATTTTATTCCCTTAGATACTGCGCTAAGGGTCAAGTCCCCCGTCTGGCCATGACAAATGTATGGATTATATTGTTTCTGTAGCCATAAGTGGACGCAAATAATACGACGCAAACAAAGCGAAAATGCTTCCGCGAAAAAAGAGAAAACACCAAGAGTTGAACAAAAAACGGTATAAAATAAATAGACAAAATAAAGATAAGAAAATACAAAACACCGCAATTAGGAAGGCCAGACTGGACGAACTGACAAATGTCGCTGTCAAGACGATAATTTAATTACAGAAGCAAAAATTCTTTCAACATCAATCATCAGCTTCTATACTTACACTGCAGCATACTGAAACCGTTTTTTTTGACGCGGGGAAACGGATTTATGCGCCTTCACTGACCCTGGGTGGGGTTCAGTAGTATGTGGGACTTGTGGCACATGATAGTACCGAATACCCACAGAAACCACCGCGAGTGTCATCAGTGCCGCCCTTGGTGGGGTGCCCCGGAAAGTAAATCATCAGGGCACCTCGACAGCTTATGGGACCAACTCGACTTATTGTCCTGCACTACAGGATAACCCCACCAGCTATGGGACAGTGCAGTGGGGTGAGGTTCCCATCCTCGTCTCTTACCCTGTGCGCAAAAGCGACTCCTCCTGTTGCTCATTTGTCTCCTCTTTTAAGAGGGGTACAAAGAGCGATTCTCCGCCCGCTCTTTAGCCCCTCTTCTTATAAGAAGGGTACAAAGAGCATCCCCCTCGGTTCAATTCGCTTCCTCTACGTTCACCCCAGGCTACTGAGCCCCACCGCCACGACAAGGCTTGAGACCAATGGTGGGGAATATACTTAAAACTTTTTAAATAAACGCCCGAACTTCTGTGTACATTAAAGTGACAATGAGAGTATTACTTTATTACGTGTAACATTCTCGTGTTAAGGTCTATCTGGAGTGTTGTGCGTGATCTGTTGAACAATTATGACGCTTAAAAATGAAATTGCGTAGTTGCAACTTCATGCGGGAGTTGTATAGAGATTTTTCTCATTGAACGCAATGCTGCAAAGTTACTAAAGTTTAACAAATTCTGTTACATTTCTTGATTCGCCGGGCGGTCCTAACTTGACCTATTTTTAATTTATTTGTGTGCTATTTAGTAGTCATTTGCAGGCAAATACAAGCAAATACTACTGAAATAACTAAATTAATTTATGCTACAATTTAAATCACAGTCACACGTGTAGCTAGTCTATATTTGTACACATTACAAATATACTCAACCCTATGGTTTATCGCTTACAGTGTTATCTCTGAATCTCCCATAATTAACTGCTATCATTTTTTACTTCACACTTTGAAAGCAATCCAAGACTTGTGTTACACAATAATATGGGGCCCCTGTCATTGCGTTCATTAATCTTCTTGTTAAAATTTTCCCGCGATATTTAATTGCTTTAAATACGAAAACAGATGCGTCTGATATAATCATTTTACACATGTCGCATGATTAATGGTTTTATATTTAATGTGAATAAACAATTCATATATAATGGTTTTATAATACTGAATGGAATTACTGATATTGGGCGTCCAAGAAGAACGTTTTAGTGCCTGGTAAACGGTAGGTATCAAAAAAGGTATACAATGTACTACGTTACCTTTTTATAGCAGTGGCGTACACTATAGAGACTATAGTTTACATCATACTAATGTTAAAGTGATGTTTAGTTTCAACAACGCCAATCTGTGTAATAAGCTCACCCCAAACGGCTCAAGGGTCAAAAACATTGTTCAAATACTATCTCGATAAGTGTTGATTTTTGTCCGCACCAGCGTTCAAGCCTTGCCGTAGCGGTGATCCTAAGATGATACACAACACTACGGGCGAAGCCAATGATACACAACACTACGGGTGAAGCCAATGATACACAACACTACGGGTGAAGCCAACTGAACCGAGGAGGCCGCTCTTTGTATCCCTGTTGTGAGAATACTAAAGGGCGAGGACTACACTCTCACACTGTTGCGCTGTCCCGATGTAGGTGGGGTTATTCTATATTGGAACATCCCCTCTATGGATGTTTTCATAAGGACGGTGTTTTAAGGGCCTGACTAAACGCCGAGGTGCCCTGATGGTCAACGATTCCAGGACACCTCACCAAAGGCTCATGATGTTGGCGGTGTTTTTATTATATTCGACATTATCATGTGGTTTCAAAAGAAATACTCTAAAAATCAACACTGAATTCTGTTTAGTACTCCTATCCTACCAAACCACGCGAGTGTTTTATATTTACAATGTTGTTTAAATTACTTCAATATTTGTTGGTGCTATTATGTTATAACTAACATTATGTTACTTTCCAATAACAACATATCTTCACGCTGGACTATTAATGGGGCATGCAGAGGCATCGTAATATCACACGCGCAGTGCTCTGCTATTTCATCTGCGTAGCCCGCTAACTCCACTCCTATTTCTGATATCGTATCATCCTCGGTAAATGGGCACCTCGAAAGAATCGCGCAATTTAGACCAGTACATTTTCAAGAAGTTAATATGTTAAATTATTGTACCAACTATACGATGATTGGACACTAAATCTAAATATAAGTTAGCACGTATTGTATCTGAATAGCACACATTAAATATCAGTTGGCCTGCTAAATCACGCCGACGCGAGTGATTAATCTTCAGGGTGGAATGCTTGTCGTTAGTCGAGCAATAAAGAGATAACAAAATAAATCAAAGACCTATAAATATGGACGGGATGAGCGATCAGTCCCAGAACTGTCCGATCCAATACAAATTTACGGAACTTTTATGGGTCTAACATGGAACAAAGCGGAGTAAAAATAAATATAAAAACAGCGGCCAGCTGTAAATTATGTTTACTACCCTGTTGCAGTTAAGATGATACTTTGTCGCTTAAGAGGTATTTCTGTTGTTATTTCTACTTTAGTATAAAAACGTAAGAGTTACGAAATTGATATAAAATATAATGTATATTTAGGTCAACATTTTTGAGCTTGGGTTCATTTTTATTAAAACATTTATATTTGTCATGTTTTTGTCGTAAATATAAATTAAGGAGTCGCCTAATATCCTGTCACTGCAACTTATTTTGTCATCTATAATTCTATACTTATGCTATAAATAAATATTACATTTGTTTGTTTATTTATTTCAATAAGCTCCGAAATTACTTATACCACGATTTGAAAAATTATTTTACCTTTAGAATCCTTCACTATCTCCAATTAGAATCCTTCACTATCTGAAATTAGAGATCTGTATGAAAATTACGATAATGTAACCAAAGTCGTGAAAACAATATCAAAGAAAATTCTTATATCGCTGCAGGAATTATTGACAACCAGCTGTCGCAACACACGTTTTTATGTCATGAACTGAATTTGTTGTCATACATGGTACATGATTTCTTACACAATTTACGTGTAATATTAACAAGGCCGAGATTTATTTTATAATTTTTGTATTTTTGTACGTCGATGACATTCTGCCATATTTTGAAAAAAATCCGCGCGGAGCCGGGATGGGCTGCTAGTATGTAAATAGCTAATATTTCCATTGCAATAAAAATAGATACGTTTTATGTATTGTAAACAGGACCTGCGTTTGACGACAATCTCGCCTGATGGAAAGTAACGATGCGGTCGAAGATGTAGCACGCTGGTCGAGTAAATACCCATTCACTCTTGACTTGAACACGCCTGGATTATAATTTGAAGGAAAAACTGAAGCTGACAGGTCGTTCCACTTTATATCAGTTCGGTTTGTGAATGAGGATCTGTGTCGTTTTGTTCGTAATGGTGAAATTTCTACCTTTAAGGTCACCCACATTTGTTACCCTACCTGTACCTCTTATCGTCCCATGGTAAAATGGTGATGGAGGGATCAACTCGTATTCGCATTGTATACGGCCAGGCTTGCAACTTCATGTCGGTGTTCCAAAACAGTTTGGTGTTCACCAGCTTGTCACCGCGAATGAGTCATTTGACTCGACGCTCAATTGCATCCAGAGCAGCCAGCTAGCACATGGCAGACCCGAGCCACAGGTGACAGTAGTACTCCACACACGACCGGACTTGCGCCTTGTAAAGTGTAAGACGCTGTTCCGCGTTAAAGTACCGCCACACCTTCGTCAAATTGCCGAGTTTATTTGCTGAAGCTTTAGTTTTGGACTCCATATAAGAGACAAAGTTTAAAGTTGACGTGAGTTGCAATCCTAAACGGCCCAGATCTCGGCCTACTGGTAAGGCCACACCACGGAAAGAAGGAGAAAAGGTGAATGCATTCCTTTCGGCAGGGAACAAACATGCCATAGTTTTTGGGGTATTAAAATCGACCAGGTTTAGATCACCCCAGAGGAATACAATTTCCATAATCGAGTTCAAGCGGTATAACAAACTACAAGTTTCAAGTACTATAACAATACCATAATATAACAAACCATAAAATAACTTCTAATATAATTCGATAAGGTTTATTGTAACAGAAGCGTGTTATTATTCACTACAATGAAACCAATTATCTGTTCCAAAAAATTATGTGTTGTATCCGCGTACCTGTTACTTTTATACAGCTAGGATAAATAAATTTTTAATACACAATTTAATATGAATGATACGTGCGAACAAATGACTTTGACTCTTCTCATTCAAAGTTTCTAGTCGCTCCGTTGGTGCGTATATGTTCGAGAAGCGCTTCCTGTCGCTTGTAGTGTTTGTTTAATTGTCTAACGTTTGCTTAGTAGAAAAACTTTTTAAAAACGAATGCTGGTGCATGTCATGGCGTTTTGATGTGTTTTTACTGTCAACAAACCGTTAAAATTATTCATAATTTGATCTTTTTTCTCCGACATGAAAAGAAAGTTTAACGTATGTAATCAAAGTTATTGAATAGATCATTATTGCAAGTTCAATATTGCTTTTAGCTGGAATTGTCAATAGTTTTATTATAATCTATTGTGTGGTTTTAAATACAGGTGTATGTATATCTATCTTGTTTTTGAACCATCATTTTAAATGTTTTGTCATTTTTTATTTTTTAAGTAAGTTGTGGCGGCGCATACGCAACGTAGCATAGTCATTATTTTCATATAAATGGATGAATTGGCATAGCGGGACCAAGGAAATAGATAGATAGATACGTAGTATATTTCTATTACAGCATCTACACTGTACATTGTACAATGTAGGCAAATGTGTTGTTTCCAAAAGTTTCTTAGATCTTGGAATGTATTTTGACGTCCTCTGGATTGTCAAGATGTCGCCAAGCATAAGGTCCCCTGTGATACAAAAAAAAACTCGAAAAAGCTACTTCTGACCATAGTGCCCACATAAAACAGAACATCGGGTCTATTTTAACACTATAATTAGACCGCTATCGACTAAGCAATTAGGTACTAAAATACATATGCACCCTTTACATTGTTTATAGGCACAGCAACTGTTCGGCAATTATTTCTGCATAAACAATATTGCCGTCCTAGAAATCATCTTGATTATCACCATGAATTTAGTGATGGACATAGATCTGTCAAGCTAAAATCAAAATTGCAAATGATTTATGCCGTATCAAAACAATATACACAAAAAACAGTCACAGCAGGTTAAAAATTAATAATTATATTTTAGAAAAATTATATTTGTTTAAAAAATATATAATAATAAGCAATACATGATACAAACCTATAATAAAACAATAAATTGGTGTTCCGTTAACGTCAGAGCGTTGACTGCGACCGTTGATTAAATATTTCACGCAAAACCAAATCCAATTGTAATAAAATAATTTCGCTAAACAAATCGACAGGGGGCACCACGCGAAGATTGTAATGAAATAAAATCAGGCGATCGGCCATCCTGTCGCCAACGAATTTATAGCTCGGTGATTCATACGAACGTTGACAATTATAGTCTAGGATATTGGACCAGCTATCGCAATGCTTTTATTTTTGATCAAGTCTAGGGAATGCGGAACGTACCGAGTGATTTATGTGTTTGGTGTAGATGCGTTTTAGTATCATCTTTGTCACACCGACTGCTGAATGTTAGCATGACTCGAAATACTACTGTCTACAAGGTGTAAAATCGTGCAAATAGTGCAATCAAGCGATACACATGCGGAACGCTTTACCGTACTTGTGTTGCTTACGTCTCAGGAGCGCCTTTACTTACACTAACTAACAGAGTTCGCAGAATTATATTATTTTCAGTAAACTGTATACACATAGGTTTTAAATAGTATTTTTCATCTAGAGGAGAAGTACGTTTGTTCATGCCTATGGATATGTACTCCACGGTGCATGACCACTGTGGAATGATTGTGACTGCAACATTAATGAAACATTGTAGAGTGTCGAACTGTAATGGCCGCAACTGGCTTAATGACTATCATAATTAAGCAATAATCCATATCGATAGATTCCAAAGCCGTCCGGATCACCGAAGACCAAGAGGAAATATCACTACCTAATGGATACATAACAAGACGCCGCTGTCAAATTTCCAAAGAATTCATTAGTTTATACTAAAGATCAGCTCGTTTAAGTAAACATAGGCTAATTTATCAATAATAAAGTTTGCAAAGTAAAAGGCACTTTCCTCGCGTTGCACGTAGTGACTAATTTCCATCGATACAAACCTCTAATCCCCATACATACTACTAAGAGCTTAAGCATATTAATGATTATTGTTGTAACCGTTGGATTACATTAATACCTATAATTGTATACAATTTAATTGGTGGATCTAACCAAATTGGTTGTCTGAGTACTGTCCAATAAATTCACAATTCTGCTGAAACAGTACTACGGCTGCACGAATAAGCCGACGTTGCATTCAGTGCGGATATTTGAGATACAACATCATTTACAATGACACGTTTTATTTTCATCTTTATTATCACAAAAATAAAATTTATATTTGAATGTATTGAAACGTGGGTAAAATAGTTAGCCATTTTATGAGTACGCTTGACACTAAAGTGATACGTAAATTAAAATTTTGTGTAACGATAAAATGGTTTTCAATTTTCATGAAAAACCTTTACTCACAAACTGAACTCAATTCATTTGCTAGGGAAAATTGAATTTAAATCGGATTAGTGGTTGCATAGCTCGCCTAGAGCTGTGTAGGTACAAATAAACTAACAAAAATGTAAAAATGATTCTTTTTGATGAGTGTTCGAAAAATATTCAAAATAATTTTCTCAACTTTACTTCTCTCAATTGTTATATTTTTACGTGTACATATAATAAACTTAAAGATTCAGTGCAAATTATTAAGTGCATTTTTTACACTGAAATGTCTATACTTCTATACTAAGATTATAAAGAGGAAACATATGATTTTTTGTTTGCATTCAATAGTCTCCGAAACTACAGGAACGATTCGAAAAATTATTTTACCATTAGAACATAGACTGTTAACATGATTTGAAAAGTTGAATGATCATGAAAGCATCGATAATGTAAACAAAATGTGAAAGAAGTTTAGCGTTAGTTTTCCTTAGTTAGCGGCTTTTGCAGCTGACTAAGGATTTATATATTGACAACTAGCCGTCCTGACAGATGTTGTTCTGTCATAAATTTCATTTGTTGTCATTGAAAAGTGTAATTTTTACAACGCCGAAACTAAAAAATCGTAATTTTTATGATTTTGTTAATCCGTCATCATCATCCATCTTTATGTTGTTATTGTTAAAAATTATCCGTGTGGGTGTGTTATTTGGGCAGTTCTGCCCAAATAACACACCCACAGCAGTAAACTAATGTAAAAAAATGATCACACGTCGAAATAAGAATGTTATGACATTGTTGGCACGTCCAAAATTTTGTTGGTAAAATAATATTTGAATCAAATCGACCTTAACAGTGAAGAAGCGTAAATATGATTTCCAATAGCTTTCTAAAGTGATAACTATTTGGGTAAGCACGCTAACTTGTAGGTACTGGTGTGTATCACAATTTCTCTATATTGAAAACGTTATTTGCGTTTGTGTTCGTCATGCCGTTGTACCTCGAGTTCGCTTCTTGACTTATGAACCTGTTTGATAACTTTTGCGATGTATGATTAAAATTATGTGCACTGCAATTCAGGATTTTATTAAGAGGTAGAGCGATGCTGCATTACAGCTGAATTGGCCCGGCATCCACGGAATGATATCTCGATTACATAATACCACCGTAAATCGTAAAGTTTATGACTTCCAGTGGCAAATTAGAGAAGAGGAGAACGGAGGGTAACACATCTGCATAAGATTTTTTTCATTGAAGACATCCGACTCCTCGTTTGCCCCGTTTCATTATAAAATATGGGTTTTAAGTGACTTAATAATACATATCAATAGCTGATTTTCAAAAAAATATCACCTTAGTGTAAGACAGGCTCTAGTAGTATTTTACTCTGCAACGTTGGTGAAGACACAATAGTTCAGCGGTAAAAAGTGAGTAGTAAGCAATGTCACCAAAGATACTTTAAGCTAATGCCTAACTAGTTAATTTTATTATGCAGCCCACGACGCTGCTAAGCAAAAGTTTGCTTTGGCCACAAGAATTCTAATTCTAAATTGCTCAAGTTTCTAAATCGTCGCGGAAGCTGAAATTTGAATATTATTAAACGGTGATATCAATAAATGGTTTGATATCTAAATAGATCGGTTACAAATGATCAATTAAGTTAGCCCGATAGCGCATCGATCATTTTGTACATTAATTAAACGTATACATTCATACGGAAATTTCATCTAATCGAAGTTATCGTAATGCGAGACATCTGTGTGACAAATTCAAATTTATTAAATGGCTCTCATTGCTCGGGATAATTTTATCTTTAAATCACGATTGTTTTTTTTTTTGTAGCATAGGAGGGCAAATGCAGTATCGGAGGCTTTCGGTCACTATCGACGCTCATAGATATCCACATAATTGTTATACAAAGTTTCTCTTCTTCCCTCCTTCTCCCCTATGGGCCACCTAAAACTCTTAAGCCATACGAAACGCAATAGCATAGCTCAACGGCGGCATCATGTGAGGGAGAGGTTCCCCGGTCGTGTCCGCCCAACGCAGCATGGCACTACTCTGTTTGTTTTTGAGATTAAAACACTTCTAACCTTCGTCAAGGTCAGTCCCTGTCGAGGCAGACACATTTGTCTGAACTAATTATTTTTTCGCATCTACAATCGTTTAGATGCTTTTTTTTGTACATTACAAAGTAAAATTACAATCGAAAGACAACAGCGACGACGAGAGTGCGATATTTTATTCGGTGTTATCGATGGTAAGCGCTCATCTATTCTAAGTAACGACCACCCAGGTAGGTTCGAGCTGTTATTTTCGGAACGCACATAATTGAGCTGTTGCGAGCGTGGCGAACGCCTGCTGTGACACGGCTGTGCGCTGTTTTACATACACCATTCGCCCAGCCGTCATTCGATGAGTGAACTTTACGACAGAATTCGTAATGCATTTATGATTCTAAGAATTTATTCATTCGCTTACATGGATTATGTATGGAGGGATATGTAACGAATGGGAACAGTAGGGGTCTAGAAGATATATTTTAAGACGTATTTTTGAGGAAAATATTATGTGTTGTAAAATAATAGTAGTATTTATTTAAAATAATAATTAAAATAAGAGTCTCGGCTTGTAGTTAGGCTAAATAGTAACCGCTTTTCAGTCGGGCTCCATTATTTATTCAGTAGATATTTTGGCAAAATTTTAAATGTGTCTGTGTAGAGACTGTAGAAGCGGCTACTAACTAGCTCTCAGTCAGCGACACTCCCTTGTATGTTCCGTGCGTTATGCGGGGATGGCAATCCACCTTTCGTCATCCCCATAGTGTGGGGGTTTTGTCGGACAGGTCGTTTAAATATAATAGGCGTAAGAAGATTGTTATTTTTATTTAGTAAACCATTCGTGATTTATTACGCTTCAAAGAGCCAATTTTTTTTACAGTCAAGTATCTCCCTTTCCCTGTACTGACTAAACGGTTCTTGTTAAAAATTCAAACTTCACACCGATAGTACATGCGTATTGTAAATGTATATGCATACTGAGTTAAAAGAAAAAACTATCACACATAACTTAATTTAAAGGAAAGCTATCACACTAACTTGCAGTTGGGTGAAAGCATATAACACGAATAGTGATAATCTTAAGAATTAAATATACAATCGTTATTTATAATGCCCGTAATAGTCTAAAGTGGAAAATAGGTCATCACTTTTCTATCATAAATCCCACTTACCACCATTCCCAGGACCGTTGAGCGTTGACAACAAACATAACTAAGACTCAAAAATAATTGGTTATAATTATCTGTTCTGAGAGGGCCTAATAAAATCACGCTATGATATAATTGGAAATAACTTACCATTGAGTCACTGTCTGCGACTTGGATTTAGCCTGCAGATGATAGCCAGCTGCTGATTTTTTTTTGTAATATCAAATGGGAAAATCATTAGGAGCCTTATGGCGACTACCGAATCTCGTAGACTTCATCAAATAGATGTTTAATTCAGACGCGTTGCCTTTGTCTCTTCCCTCTAAAATGGGCCATTCGACACTCACGAAACACAAAACGATTTGGCTTACCTGTGACTATTTGCGGCGGTAACTTCCGAGTGAGAGGAACCTCCCTCGTAATGCCATCCCAATTTGTCTGCAACGCAGAATGCACGACCTCTTACAAAACGTTTCTAAACTAATAAAGAAATTTAAAACTAGTAGTAACATAAAGGTTATAGCAAAAATAAGAAGGAAAAAAGCAATTTGGAACAAAAACTTTAGGATAAAGGTATAACATTGTTAAGCCTTCCTCATAACCCCACGTAACCAAACCGACACGCATTGTGCAAACATGATTAATGGCTTATGCCGTATTACAGGCACACGGGTCCACGAAAAATATCCTGACATTCCGCTAATGGAACTGGGTCAAAGCGGACAGAATGTCATAGGATTAATATGGGCTCCTAATGGTGTGTGATGTAGGTTCGACCGCGTACCATACAGATGTTTAACTTTATACTTTCATTGTTTCATTATCACCGTGACTCTATCGTCAACACTTTTCTATATTTCAACGATTAATTATGATTATATACAAGTTTAGCCTGCTCATGGCCCCACTGGAGCTATGGAGATCTAGATGATATACGACTGAACTAACTTAATTGCTACTAAACTTGAAAACCGTACACATGATAAGGAACGTGATCTGGAAAACCGTAGTATCGGTGACGTTGATTGGAAATACCATGACACAGTCAGCGTCTAATAACCATCCGTGTAAAAGACATGCATAATTAGACACTTTATAAATGCAGCTGAAAAGCAATGCGGTTAGCTTTGCAAAAATATATGTTATAAACAATTCACATAACAGATATAATCACAAATGCTTTATAATGACAGTTCAGTATGAATTCGCGTATCTTGTATTTCTGTAAATCAATGGTAATGTAAAATTCTAAAGTAGTCTCTGTTAAGACACAGCAAATTTGTGCCGACCTACGATTATAAAAATCCTCAGTAATTCTCAGTAAGCTTTTTATAATCGTCGTACCAAAAGTTGACCACTTAATTATATAGGGAATTATTTCATATATACCCTGATATGAAATGATTCCCTACATAAATAAATGGTCTATAATGGTAATGGTATATACCGTGAGAGCCTAGCACTTGTTTTAACGTACTACACAAGAGAATAACGTACTCTGTACGGCGAAACAGTCAGATTAGCCGTCATTTGTAAAATATTATGGGCTAAACTCATAAGAGTTATACTTTCGACGTTATGGTCATCTTAGGAAATGAATCCGTGATTACTAAGCTCAGTTTTTACGTGCCACTAGGAGAGACAAGTGAACTCGCCAATTTACAAATTTTGTAATAAATGAAAAATGGCTTCCTTGTAGAATTAACTATATCTATGTTGTATCCATTGGGATATAGATATTGAATAATTTAAATATATTGAAAGATGAAAATATCCGTATTATCTCCAATCGGACTCGTCCTAATCATGAAAGCTTCTTAACATAACAATTTGTGCACCTTATTGGCTAATTAGCAATCCGAGTAATGTCAGACCCGCAGACATCTAAAGCACCGCAGAGTGCGCAGTAATCCAGCTAATAGAAGATCAAAATCCATACAGCGTAGAAATCGCCGATGAAACGCCAACAGCTTTCTTAACAGTCCAGTTAGTTGTATCGATAAAAGCTTAGCACTTAGCTTTAGTGCAGATACTGGCCGATACACGTACTGAAGCGATAAAATTAAACTAACGATAACGTTGGCGTGGAGCTTTGTTTTTATAAGTCTCACGAATAAGGAGACATTTGTTGACTTTTCCATATATAAATTTATCTATTTATGTTATAGCTGCATCAAAATATAGAGCAAAACCTTTCTTTCATAATATTACTGGCTCATTGGAGGGTATGAGAGAAGGAGAGAAACGCAACTGCTAATATAGGAACACTTCCTTCTTTTTTTTGCAGTCGAGGGCTGGAAAAGCCTGTTGAACTATCATGACTGGGGGGACCCAGTCATGATAGTTCGACGCTCCCCCCCCC
>JAFELO010000383.1:374807-411518 GCA_017140195.1 Eumaeus atala | reverse complement strand
CAATCATCGTGGTTAACGTAACCGGTACGGCCGTTTCTCCGCCGGTCTTCTCCTATAAACAATTTATGTTCAAATTACCTGTGTGGAGTATAGACAGTAAAAGAAGTTACCATCCAGCTAATTAGACATTTAAAATGTTCAGACTGAGCTGAAATACAATAGATTTTCGTGGATTCAACAGCTGGATTAAGAGGGAGTGCCACACTGTATTGCAGAGGAATTCGGCAGGGAGGTACCTCTCGCTCAATATCATTTGAGCGAGAGGTACCTCCCGCTGTAAAGTGACGTTGTCCCGTTTTATGCGGTCTGTGTGTATCCATTAGCCCATTGGAGGGGGTGAGTAAAGGTAGACAACGCATTTGCATAATTATTAAGCGGATATTTATGTGCGACAGCAGTTATCAAAAAGCTCCGAATGCTCCTTCGTCTCCCTATAATATAAAAATAAAAGATATCTACCTACTGCAAATTCAATGTAATTTAGTAAGCAGTTCAACATAGAGAGGGAGAGACCTAGAGTAGAGAGCTGCTGTATTATATGTTAAACAATTGAAAAAACCAGTGATATCTTAAAATTAAACACCCATAGTTAGGGTTCAGTACCCAAAGGACCCTTTCACGTAGACTTGGTTATGTGTCTGTCCGCCTATCTGTCTTTAGAACGTATCTCATAAACCATGCTAGATAAACAGTTGAAATAATCACAGGTGAGGTATATCCGTTGCCTCTATTACAAAAATTCTACAAGTATAAGAAAAAATCTTTGCACTTTTTTATAATACAGGGGAACAAACGAGCAATCGGAGCCTTCTAGCAACAAGCGACCCCCATGAACATCAGCATAATTATGAAAATACGTTGCCCTCTTTTTCACCTCCCCCCAATGGGCCACCGGCTACTCACGAGCCGCACGAGATGCGGCACCGTAAGTGTCACTTTACGGTGGATAACAGTAGGATGTAGCGTCATGCACCATGCATGGCACTACCTCCTCCTGTGTAGCATGGCACTGGCACTACCTCCTACTAATTGTACACTCTTCACGCTCACACTTGGCACTTTTTTACACTTTTGTTGTGCTGAGCTAAATATCATACTCATGAGTCGTGGTCTAGAGTTTTTATTGTTTTCGACTTAACATCTGGACCATCAAGTCATTCAATAATATAACATTTATTAATAATTCTCGACAATTTATTTTGCAATCATAAATAATGATGTGTCAATAATTATCATTGCAAAATACGTGGTGTTAGTCGATTACAAGAGACGTGGGCAGTGCATAATTGAGACGTATCCAAATAAAACAGTGAAAAGTAACAAAGATACAGGTCCTGTTTTGAATTGGATTTAAAGTATTGCAATAACAAATGAAGTCGCACGTCATGTGACGGCGGGCAGAAACATCGATATGAAAATGTATTTATGAACGCGAGGACCGGTGATAAAACGACACTTCATATGTTCGGTCTCGGGCTGTTTCTGCGAAGGCTGTAATTAATTACGGCCAAAGTTGTCTCGGTCTGCGCTCACGAAATCTTTTGTTTTTACCCACCATTTGTAGAACAATGCAGCGCGACTTTTATCTCAAACGAACGAACTAAACAAACGGTGTCTCGTATCGGGTTTTTTCGCTTTACTGTTGAGGGCCTTGAAAGTTTGATCCTTAAAATAGTAATAGAAAATTCAGTAAATAAAGCTAGCAATTTTTACGATAAAGTATATTTTGCTACCTGAAAAGGTACAAAATACATTCCCTATACTCTTATCCAAGTATTAGTTGATCTGTTATGTATACTTGTATTTACTGATTATTAATCACCAAGGAAATAGATTTCTGTATAACAACTCTAAATACAAAGTTATATATATATATATATATATATTGTATATACTATATATATATATATATATATATATATATAAGTTTAATTTTTGTAAAGGTTTTTATAAGTAAAAAGTTCAAGAAAAAGATAGGGATTTTCCTTAACTTTGTCTTGAACTCTCCGATACATTATTCCCTCGTCTTACAAAAATTATATTGAAATTATTATTAAACTACTTTACACTTTAAAATGTTTTCAGAATAATAACTATTGTAAAAACCCGAATGTGTTGTAAAATTTTGTAACGTGAATATGCTCAATTCGGTTCTCATAATTGCAAGTTACAAATTGTAAAATAAACTCGATACAAACTAGAATTGTTTTGCCTTAGAATTGTGTTTCATATAGACAATTATGTATATTTACAAATGAAATGGTATTTGATGTAAATTACCGTCTGATAAACGACATAAATGCTTGGAAACAAATTCCTCTTTAGCTAACAGTACCGACTTGTTTATAATCTCAGAGTTAAGTGATTGATGTTAGCTTTCAAAAAGAGCTCTATAAACAAATACGTTTAAGTGAGTACAGAAACTACTGGTGTGACACCCAATCGCCCACTTGATAACGGGCATGTTTCACAGCAAGATTATACCCGTTCACGTTAGCTGAATCATCTATAAAAGCTCAATCAAACGATTAAATCCAACACAAGTAAAAGGTTTTGGTAAAATTTTGCTTTATTCCTTTGTTACTATTTACTACTACGCTACAGCTACCTCGTTGGTCTAATAGACGTTGAACCATTATTCGTGATCTTAGCTTAGTTTAGCTTAGCTTAGCTTAGCTTCAGCTTCGACTCGTAAGTCGGACTAAACCAATGTTATTGAGTCCACATCAATTAGGTAAAGAAGATCAATTATTTTCTAGTGTTATAAATAGTATTTCTTATACGTGGGATAACATATTGTATGTTAATTTTAATATATCTTAACATTATAACATACAACTATGAACAATGAATAATACAAATTAATTGCAATTTCCAATATAAGATTTTATCATGTATAGTTTTAATAAATGGGCGCAAGAAAGTTTCATTTATTTCTTGCACCGCTAATACCCCTCGGGAGTTGGCTTTGCAATTTTATCTTCAATTTCTTAAGACTATTTCACAATGTTACTTCGAAGGTAGAAATATTTCAGCCGCGTGTGAAATGCCGTCTTAACTGCTGATCTGAACTGATCGGTAAAGTAGAATCGTCTAACTTAAATTGTATTCTCATTGAGTTTAAAGTTGCTAGCTCAGTTAGACAGTTTCGGTAAAATATTTTTACTTCGGAAATCTGAAAATGTTTCAACATCTGCTGTTCAGTATTTTTAATCAGAATATAATAAATATCTTGAAGATATATATTTTCTCGTTGCAATAAGGTGTGTAGCATCTGTTTTTTAAAGATGGTAATGTCTCTGCTACTACGTACTATTAGCGATCCGGACTGGCTTCGCCCGTGAATAACACGGGCCGGTTTAGCAACCTTAACACAATGTATATTAGAACCTAATAGTTTTATATGTTTACTCGAATGTTTCACATTATAATAAAACTAAGTTAATGGATTTTATCGCAATTAATTGAGTATTTTACGATCCGTGCTATAAACCTAATCAAAACAAAAAACAAGCATAACACCTCACTGCTGTATGACACATTAAGCACTTTCTGCGTTAATCGGAACTACCAATTAACTACCTATACAAAATCTTCGGGGACTTTTTGTTACTTATGACATCAGGACATCTGTCATCTCAGTCCACCCGTAACCACGGTAGCTGTAAAGCTTCTGAGACGTCGCACTCGTAAAATACTTAATAAACTGCGATAAAAAACCCTATAAATTCATTTTGTTATAACCTTATCGGGAATCTTTCTATCCACTCGTGAAAGCCGCATGAAAGTCCGAACTGTACATTTTGAAAAAATCGATCACATACAGACAGACAGCTTTCGGGATATTTTTTTATAATAAGTATAGGTGAAATTTCATCGGTGTATATTTTTATTTTTAACGATGATAATGCCTCTACTACAACGCATGAAATCTCTGGTGTTGTGAGCTGTGTGTTTGTGGGCGTCGGTGATCGCTTACTTTTCAGTGACACGGACGCTCGTTAGTCCCAATACTATTATAAATATAACAATATAGGAGCATTGTCGTCCTTCTATAGACTTAATATGACAAATCGGAGAGAAATAACCAGCGGGATGGATAAAGTACGTGCAATATTTTCGCAAAAAATATTTTCATTACACATGGTAATATAGGCAAAATTGTAGCACCGATTTTATGTGATGTTTCTCTGATATGATTGAAGTGTGTATTAATCCAAATAAATCATTTTTTATCTTGTATATGATGAATTATCAGTCGCATCACCCGATGGCAAGTGAATAAATACAGACATTCTTACCAATATAGATGAAATGCTGGTATCCTTCACCCAATCCTGCACTCCAAGTCGGCTTATGTATGAAAGGTATTTTCACGTGGGCCCAATTACATCGTACTTGAAATATGGTAGATAGAGGATTGTCAGTGTGTTTGTGCTCACTCATTAGTTTTACGTAAACGATGACTATAACTTGATAGTTTAGTAAGCATTTTGTAATGGGCACTATTTAAGCCATGTTAGGCGATGCACATAATCCTATAACGGATAGGAACCATGAAAATATGTAAAATATTTATACGAAAAGAGAGTGCCAGGCGTCATCAGTAAAACATCTGTATTTGCGGATATTAATGGGCGTTGGATGCCACTAAATGGAACATAAAAAGAATACTATAACTTAAAATCTTACATTCATCGATTTTTTTATAGCATAAGGGGGCAAACGAGAAATCGGAGTCTACTGATGACTACCGACGCCCATGGACATTCACATGATTGTTACGCAAATGCGTTGCCCTCCTATTATTCCCCCTCCCCAATGGCCTATTAATTGTCTATATACGAGGTGGAGCCATTCTGCGGATGAACGGTACCGTTAGAACCGGAGAGGTATCTTTCATTCACATGATACATACCGCCGCAAGTTCACAGCTATACTGTCGCGTTTCAAGGGGTTTGTAGGTTTCCTGTTGCCCTTTGGACGGGAGGAGAGAAACAGCATCCGCACCTCAAGTATGTGGATGTCTATGGGCATCGGTAATCATCAAAAAGTATGGTCGTTGGCCCCGTTGAAAAGAAATATAATGGGAGCATTGTGAACACGAGCTTACAAGCTCACTGTAGAATAAATTGAGGTGGAATAGACGTTTCGGTATCAGCCTCTAGAGGTTCATCGCGCGAGAAAAAAACCCGTGCAATGAAAAATGTGCAGACGACTGGCCACAAACTGGCACATCCGACCAGGACCAGTACTCGCCTTTCCAAGAAAAAACCGAAACAACCATTTATAAAAGTTTTTTTTTATAGAATAACGAAATAAAATCGGAGCCCTTAATACGACTACCTACGCCCATGAACATCCCCACAATTACTATACCGATGCGTTGCCCTCCTTTCCCCCTCCTCCCAATGGGCCATTGTAGCAACGATTTATACTAAAAGTTGGTGCCATACTACATTACAGCTGGATTGGGACAGCACGACAAGGATTCGCCTAACAACACCGGGCGTAAGAAGTCATTCAGGTTACTTGTGCAGGAGAGTGTTACGCATCTGCATCTTTGAATATTAATGGACGTATGTAGCCATGAAATGGCACTGATTCCTCGTTTGTCCCCCTATGTTATATAAAAGTAGTTCTCGATAACTTATTTATAGCAATGCTCTCGTAGAAAGATCAAACGTGCGATGTATTTCATTTTAATGTCTCAGTGTACATGCTGTTAGTTCGATATAATTAGAGACATCACTAGCCCTGCATAGCGCTTGCCGCTGCCATATTTTGATCTCGCTGACATTTATTATGTCACATACGATAGTGGTATTGAGTGCCAACGGAGTTTAGCTCCTATTTCATTCAACACACATTGCTATTAAAAATATTTCACTGCTTGTTTACAATGTTTGTACAGTTACAATTAATGCTGATAATTACGACAAGTTATAAATCTTACTTTAATAGGCAGCATGTAACCTATTTATAGGTTTGTTTCATCGATAAAACATTTCCATATTTTCCTTTATAAAAGCTTTACTTATACGAAGTATTACTTTATTGTATTTCCTTTTTTTTTTTTGGCTCTCCGATGCCAAAGTAACCTACTCCACAATTTTTTAGATAATCAACAGTAACATTGTTACAAGTTAATCTACACCTATTCTTCTATACTAATATTAAAAAAGGGAAATATTTGATTATTTTTTATTTGCTTGTTTGCATTGAATAGGCTCCGAAACTTCTGGACCCATTGGGATAAGCCTTTTACCATTAGAATCGTACGTTATGCCTAATGAACATACGCTATGTAACGTTTTCGAGAACGTTTGATAACAGTATGAAAACTCTGATAATGTAACTGAAGGTGTGAAAAAATATCAAAGTAAATCCTTATATCGCAGCCGCAGTAATCATTGATGACTCCAGACAGACGTTGTTCCGCAATAAATTGAATTTATTGTCATGATAACGTGTGATGCTTACAAGGCAAATTAAAATCGATTTTTTTAATTATTGTAAAACTATTTAATTTTCACATATTTTCGAAAATATCCGTGCGAAGCCGGGACGGAGTGCCAGTATTAACAAAAATAGGTCCAAAAATTTTCAGTGCCAAAATATTTAGAATGTCTGAAGGTTGTGGCCGCTCATGTTAAAGATATCAGTTTGTTGATAAATGTTCTAATTAAAACTATGTTCATTCATTAACTTTTAGCTGTTTTATTTATACTATCATAATAAATACAATATACTCTTTACCGTATTTTGACTTCTGAAAGATTACAATTCCATGACTCTAATGAACAACCAAGTATCTTTACTGTATGGTATTTTAAATAATACAAAAGTTAATATGAAAAATGTCTGTAATATTTCCTCTCAACAATGTATTTAATAACCATCTAAACTTCATTAACCCTCCGGTTAAGTGCGCCGGCTTTAACGGCAATCATTTTTTGAGGATCAATACTTCAGCTCGTTTATTGCGGGGTAAGAATAAAGTTTTTTTATGTGGAGTCATCAGTATAAAGACGAGGTGAAGTTTGGATAATTCATTTTTTTAATATGGCAGTACTCATGTGTTCGAGCAATTATATGACTTAAAAATTTGAATTTATATTATTTCGTACCCAAAAGATGTCAACTGCCAATGCTGCTCCCATTCGATCAGGTGGTACCGATAGATTGATGGTATTCGGATTTATAGAAAGTATGTACTCTCTAAGATTTTAGTACTCGACATCTTGTGGAACAATTCAATGACCGCGGTGTGGAAAAAATATAATGCGGAGAAGAGCTCACCCGGTGAGTATATCTTGTGATCTCATATAGAATCTTGTTCGTTGGAGTAAACTCCAGTCGCATGTTGGAGTTCACATAAATATTACAATAAAACTACTTTTACGGATTTTATCGTGGTTTATTTAATTATTTATCTAGTAGTTTTATTGTAATGACTAACAATCGCGTAAATTAAGACATCAATATTACATACTAGGGTGGATCTAAAAGTTCGTGGCCTAACCTACATGGAGCTATGACATCTTTTTATATCTGCAGTCATTTGTTAGTGTGTGTCATATTGATTTATTGTGCGCAGTTTCATTCCGATACTGCATAATATAAATTTTCTGTGATTATTTGTTTGAAGCAATCTGACGCAATTTTCAATAATGGAGAAAATTGAACACCGTGCAGTCATTAAGTAACTCAGTAAAAAGGCCTATCACCAAAAGACATCCATCAGGATATGGTGAGCACTTTGGGAGAGTCTGCTCCATCGTATTCCAGTGTCAAGAAGTGGGTAGCTGAGTTTAAGCGCGGTCGTGAGAGCATTAAAGATGATCCTAGGAGTGAACGGCCTACATCGATAAAATTTGTGATCTCGTACTGGGTGACCGAGGTTTGACCATTGTTAAGATAGCTGAGATAACGCTGGGTCCCGAAGTTGCTTTCAGCTGAACAAAAACGAGTTCGGTACACAATTTCGCGAGATTGTTTGGAACTTTTTGAGACTGATCCCGAGGACTTTTTGTCTAGATTTGTTACCATGGATGAAAGCTGGGTTCACCACCATACTCCTGAATCAAAGCAATAATCCATACAGTGGAAAAGATCAGACTCTCCTACACCGAAAAAGGCTAAGGTCGTTTTGTCGACTAACAAAGTCATGGCTTCTGTTTTTTGGGATGCGAAGGGCATTATTTTTGTAAATTATTTACCGAAAGGTCAAACTATAAATTCCAGTTATTATTGTAACCTTTTACTTATACTTCGGGAAGAAATAAAGAAAAAAGGCCGAGAATGTTGCGTAAGAAAGTTTTGTTTCATCAAAACAATGCACGTGTTCACACTTCGTTTGAACCAATGTCTGTAATCCATGATTGTGGCTACGAGTTGTTACCCCACCCTCCTTATTCGCCGGATTTAGCCCCCTCGGATTATCATTTATTTCAAAATTAAAAAAAGGTGTTTCTTTGTGGTGGCTCGAAATTTTCGACCAAAGATGAGGTGATAGTCGCAGTAAACGATTATTTCGCCGACCTTCCGGAATCTTTTTTTTCGAGGGAATAAACAAGTTGCAGGTCAGGTGGAAGAAGCGTGTTGAACTAGATGGAGACTGTGTCGAAAAATAAAAATAAATGTAGATCCACTTTTCTTTCATTTTCTTGGTCGGGCTTAGAACTTTTAGATCCACCCTCGTACATACTTCTGCTAATTTCAGTCCATAAGCTAAAACCTGGGTTTACACTTTTTAAATGTTGACAATTGATGAAATTTTACACTGGATATAGCATGGAGTGCCGGGGTATGGCAAAAACGGAACAGCTTAGTTAATTTGCGTTGGTGTGTGTGTGTATTTATTACTGTAGAACTGGATACATAACTTAGTGTCGTGGTCAAAATTACAGATGTAGCACATCTAATATAAAAGTAATGCTGGAATAGTAAAAAAGTATAAATCAGAGGTAAAGTATAAATATTTTCCTCTGGTTTTACTGGCGTCGACGCTTATATCGAGCCGGGTGAGTCGGCGCGTAAGAGCCAAAGCATCGGGCCGGCTCTCATCAAGTCTAACGAGCGATTACCTCGCATCCCACCTAGAGGGGTCTCGTAATTCGGGACCGGTGTAACGTGTAATTAAATGGGTAAGGGCGTCAATAACGCAACCGCCACGCAATTATGTGCGTCATGTTACATCGACATATTAAAACATGGCTTATCGGAAGCAGTAACGCATCATTATCTTAATGTAATAAATTAAGGGTGTCTTCTTTGTTGTTACATGCGAAAGTTGAATGGTTGCAATAAACGATTGTATGAATATTTTATATTAATATAGTGTGTCTATACCACGGGTGTCTTCTTTGTACATGCCAAAGTTGAATGGGTGCAATAAACGAATGTACGAATATTTTATATTAATATAGTGTGTCTGTACCACGGATGTCTTCTTTGTACATGCCAAAGTTGAATGGGTGCAATAAACGAATGTATGAATATTTTATATTAATATAGTGTGTCTATACCACGGGTGTCTTCTTTGTAAATGCGAAAGTTGAATGGGTGCAATAAACGAATGAATGAATATTTTATATTAATATAGTGTGTCTATACCACGGGTGTCTTCTTTGTACATGCCAAAGTTTAATGGGTGCAATAAATGAATGAATGAATATTTTATATTAATATAGTGTGTCTATACCACGGATGTCTTCTTTGTACATGCCAAAGTTGAATGGGTGCAATAAACGAATGTATGAATATTTTATATTAATATAGTGTGTCTATACCACGTGTGTCTTCTTTGTACATGCCAAAGTTTAATGGGTGCAATAAATGAATGAATGAATATTTTATATTAATATAATGTGTCTATACCACGGGTGTCTTCTTTGTACATGCCAAAGTTTAATGGGTGCAATAAACGAATGTATGAATATTTTATATTAATATAGTATGTCTATACGACAGGTGGGAAGACGATCTCCGTGCAGTAGCCGGTCTGGGATGGATGCGAGTAGCAGGACATCGGATATCTTGGCGTTCATTGGAAGAGGCCTATGCCCAACAGTGGACCGATAAGGGTTAATAATGATGATGATGATGATATATTATTAAATGGTCTTTTAACGGTAATGAGATGTTGAAGCTGAAATGTAGGAAGAGTAATAAAACGGACGCGGTTATTTTATTGTGTAACTATATTAAGCTCTTGCTAAGCTAAATAATTCACAGCCAATTCGACATGCGCTGCCGTCTTGTCCTCACGTCCACAGATCTCGTGCCGACTGCCGTGGCTATTTCTAAATCTCATCACGTCGGATTCACTCACCGAATCCACTGAACGCTTTGAAGTTTCGTTCTCTTTTTGCTCACATTTCAGGTCCGGCAGCGAACGGAATTCTTTCTGGAACAATCTTTATATATTCTTTATATATTAGGTGCGCCATCTTATTGTTTGTGTTCTAATTACTGTTTTATGTACGTATCGATATGGGAGTGGTATTTTATTATTATTTATAATTAATCAGTTATGAAATACGGCTCAGCAGTTTGGAAAGTGAAAATTTATTTAGTGTTTTGAGCATTACTTATTATTTATTGGCTATGTATCTACGTCCACGGAAGTGTAGTCCCATTTGATCATAATTATCATCATAATCATCACCAATAACCTTTATTGGTTCATTGCGTTCAGCACAGGCATTTTTAGGAAGAGGTGGTGCCATGATGCTTTATGCAAGACACTACATCCTCCTATGCAATGAAATTGGGCCGGCAAGACCGGGGATATGGCTCTCACTCACATAATACCGCCCTAAAGTGACATCTTCAGTGTCGCGTTTAGTGTTCGTTAGTAATTATGTGGATGTTCATGGACGTCGCTAGTTTGCCCCCCTATTCTATAAAAAAAATAGGCCTCTTTCAATGAGCGACCGATATCCTTCCATGGTAGCACGAATTATTCATTTTTACCCAGATGCACAAGATGACAACTTTATGCACCTTGTAATGTGATACTAAATTAAATCTAGTGATACGCATATAATTCAAAAGTCTTTGTGTCAGAAGGTAGTAGATTGTGGATATTAAGCAATATGATTTCTGTCTTTTTCAGAATACTGACTCGGCTTTTTAAGGAAAAAAGCCGTATTCATCGACTTTGACCAAGGTGTCAAATCGAATCATCTCAAACTCATAAAAAAATAATTTTATTGCATATGTTGTTGATAAACGAGCAATCTTGATGACTACACTCGTAGACATCAGTATAATTGTGATACATATGCCCTATTTTCCAACTCATCTCCTGTGGGCCACTGGACACTTATAAATCTCACAAAATATTGTCATAAATGTCGCTTTACAGTGGTAATTTTGCGCGAAATTCGTAGCAAAAATAAGCAATGGCAATTGTTATGCAATAAAAATGATGATAACTATTTCTTCTCTCTGGAAGAAAAGGACAGAATGAATATGTCCACAAGAAAATCTCGACTGCCCGAGTTATCGAAAATCTCGTTATCAATAAAACGAACATCAGCTGTCTATCTTATTTCCGCGGAGTCAAAGTGGTAAAAGATAGTACCAGACCATAAAACGCCGTCTCATGTGGGTGTAGAATAGATAACGGGAGGCAGCGCCTATATCTCTCAAAGTGGTAATTTGTTAGCAATCCTCCTTACATAAAAAGGGAATATGATAAAAAAGGAATACAACCTGCATATTAAACAGTTTTATACTTTTTATACTGCACACATACCACGGTGAGGCGGGAACGACTTCTGATACTAATTGAATTTTTTATGGGTGCCATTATTGTTTATTGGCATTGCTGTATTATTGTATTTCTCAATACAAAAATATTGCACCTACTTCATTTCAAGTCTTACATACTTAAATATGCTTTAAATATTTACGCCTTACACATATGGTATTTAATATTCTTATATATTGTTTTAGTAATTTAAACATTAAGAATGTCATAACTTTATAGCTAGCCATTTTTTTAATGTTTAATTACCAACAACGTTGGTTGCGCCGTACCGTACGTTAAGACTTTGTCGACCCCGATTAAATGAGATGACAAAGTAATGACCCTCTGGTGGGTAATTCTAGTAGAATAGTATGGAAAATGTTCTTTTTGGCGTTATGTTAGAGTTCACATTAAGATGTTTATTAGAAACCGAAAAAGGATTCATGGTGAACCAATTACTTCTATTAAATAAATATTTCTATATAAAATAAATAATTGGATTACACGTGAACATGTCGCCTGCATATTACAACAACTATATTTTGTATAACTCCATGCTCCAAATGCTTGACATAGAAACCTTCATGTCAAATTTAAATCAAACAATTGCACCAGTCAGCTAGAATTTCGTACCATAATTTCATATTACATCAATTTCGTTATTCAATAACACGGATTACGAACATGTGCATAACATGTAACTATCTTCCATATTTTCCGTATTTATTGGAAATACATTACACAACACAGTATTATAATTGCATTCTGAGGAAAAAATTGGAAATAACGTGAACCGAGTCGATATACAGCCGGTCCTCGGTGACAGCTCAGAGCGTCGCGGCGGTGTTTTATGACGTCGAAGGGAGGCAAATAGGAAAGGAATTCTGTCACGACGCTCAAATGTAAGTGCCTTCAGTGAAATTAAAACCCGATGATTTATAACTGGAAACTTTGGCAGAAATTCTGGCAGAATTCCCTGGAGGTTCGTTCATCATCATGACTGTGCTCCTCATTTCCTAAAATATTTTACAAATTTAAATACATCTTTTGAACACTTCAATAAATATATAAACTTTATATACTTTTTCCACAGTTAATTTATTTTTCAATTTACATTTACGACCGGTTTCTTTCAGACTTTATATAATTTTTCCATTTACATTGCATTCAAAAATAAATTAATTGTGGGAAATGTATATAAAGTTTATTTATTTATTGAAGTGTTAACATGAATTACCATCAAGAAGTGACATTCAATCAACTGTATACAGTTTTTGCAGCTTTTACGTCCATTGGAAATCCAAGGAGGTGAAAGAATCCCGTAGTACCTCATATAAAAGAATTATTAAGCGAAATAACATAATTACATATATGTTTGTTATTTTCTAAGCATCTGTAACACTTTTGTAAAATTCTATCAAGAATGTTAACTACTTTTTGTTTAATTTTATTTAAGGCATATCCGTACATGATATTTTAGAATACAAGTTTTCAGGATACTACATAAATAACTACTTAATCTTTTTGTATTTAACAATATTAAGCGAAATAACTAAAGACGATTTAAAAAAAATTATAAAACTATAAACCATATACTTCGACGGGAAAGCGTGGAAGAAATCTCACACCAACTTACGATACTTTTCGGTTTTGCGAGCAAAGATCCATGGAGTTTTATTCCTTGTACCACGTATAAATCTTAGTACGTAGTTATGCTGTCGAGACTAAGTGACCATAACAAAATAAAAGCGAAGGCACATAATAACGGGGTTCGATCACAACGCCCATGAGGGCGTTTATTAAAAAGCAATTTTGTGTTTATTCTATCGGTTTGGTAATTTAGTATTATTAAAATAACAGCTTTTCCGATACGAGCGCACACTTTTGATATAGTTTATCGAAGCGTTTACAGCAATTAGTATTATGATCGCTTCTTAGGGTCCCGTGCTTCGAAATGAACATAATCCTTAGGATTACTTTGTTTTCCATCTGTCTGTTCGTCTGTACATCCGCCTGCTGATGTTTCCTAGGATCTTTTCTGAGGAACGCGTGGCAAGGTCGACCTAAAACTTTACATTACATATGTCTGTAATCTTTAGAAGCTCAGATGTAAATGATGATTTAAATGTTTATGCATTTTTCGCAAATTTTATATAATATACATTTTCAATACAATCGGAAAGGTAACTAAAGCACACCTATTTTCCGTTGACTAATAATCACGGAATTTGGTTAGAATTTAAAAAAGCATACAATAAAAATAAAGAAATAAATTCTAAATTTAGTAAGTTATTTTATAAATATCATAAAAACACTATAAATTTATATTTGTAATTTGTTTTATAGAAATTGAGCCCCACAAATAAAAATCTGTCAAATTATATAATTTATTATGGTTGATATACCTTCCGTTGGTACGGAACCTTCTGTAAGCGAGTCCGGCTCGCATTTTACCGATATTTTCCATTGCGTTATGTTGCAATACACAATACACGTGATATTTTAATAATTAATATTAAGCGTTTTTAATCGTTTTGGCGCCCACGGCAGTAATAACATAATATTTAATAACACGGTGCGTTAAGAAACAGTTAACATTAAATGTAGCAACTTTTAATTAAAACATCTTAATCTTAGTTTAGTGAGAGGCAGTGACATGCTGGATTGCAACCGAATTGGGCCGGCACGGCCGGGAAAGCTTTCGCTCGCACATGACACCGCCGGAGTTTTCCAATTAATGTATTGCTCACTAAACAATTACGTGTAAGTATTGTACTTCCAGATAAATAAATACTTAGACTATTTTTTATCTTCATCACATAAAAAATAATTAAGCTAATTACTATCCCGTCTTCTAAAATAAACAAATAAGATTGTACCCGGTCATCCTATCCGATATATATGTCCTAGACGGATTATCTAAGTCGTATTTAATTACGGCTAGCCATTTTCTAAAACAGGGCCGTTTTATTTTGTAGCGGGTCAAGGATTAGCCGGATTGAACACAGCTGAGTGAAATTGCGCCAGAATGATTTCGCCGTTATATGATATTCAGTAAAGCCAGCCTTATTGAAATAAAGTGAAACATTATCGGCGTTTTTGGTACGTTTCAGTTCCTAATTTTAATAATCGCGGCGTTGCTTGACATGACAACAACAATGACGTCCATTGAAGAATTTAGAGAAATAAAAAACTATGCCCAGATAGGCTAGAAGGCTTAGGCGGGAGCGTAGCTCCTACTAAGCATTCGTGGTTAGGTTTTTTTATATTTTGCACTCAAAACACTATCACTGTCCAAAATCAAGAGACACAATGAGGCTAAACCACATTGAAGAATGACAAAGCGGCTAAACGTTAGCTGGCCACAATTTAAAACGGCATTTTTGAAAATTGCTAGCCGCAATACGACTACGGCATATATCTATCCCGAGGGGTCAAACTGTTGCTAGTATATTCCCATAATATTACAAATATTATATATTTCCATTTTTACGTGCATGTCGGACGGAGTAGCGTGTATGTTGGACGGAGAAGTCAAAAGAGGGACAACGCATCGGCATTGTAATTATGCTGATGTTCATGGACGTTGATAGTCATAAAAAGGCTCCGATTACTCGTTTTCCCCCTATACTGTAAAAAGCGTAAACCGACTAAAACCACGATGTTCATTCTCGAAAGTGTTTGCCGAGTGTATTACCTACGGAAGAATGATTCTTAGGGACCCCAACATACTTTGACAAATTTTGAAATGTCTTAAAATATAAAAAATGAGGACTTTTGAAAAAGAAGGAACCAATGTACGTAAGCTCTGTTAGCTTATAATTACGCTTTCTCCTTTTCATTATACCATACAATGACGAATCCTGTGAAGGACGAAGGGCAGAGAAGCCTTGTTACTTCGAAGACAGTAATTAAACGCTTGGACTAATTGCCGTGTTTTATATCCCGCTAACTCTCGATTTCACTGGGCTCTTTGTAGCTTAAGCTTCTTTTCGGTATTTTCCATGTAATTAAATATACTTAGGCACCCATTATATGTCAACTCAAAGTGTTTCAACAAAGATATAATTATAATTACTTGTTTTATTTCTATTTTATTATTACAGGAATGTAAGCTATATAGTTTAATTCGAACATTTAAGTTATTCGGGAGTTAAAGTTACGAAAAATATGAAGAATGTTACGTAAATACATAGATGAAACTTTTCTAATAGCAAAGGACAGTTTCTATGGTCATGCTTTTCTGCCGGACCTGAACTTATGCAGTTGGTGCGAAGATAAGCCCTATACGGCTTGAACGGGTTGCTATGAGTGCTCGTCGGGCGACAAGACTACGTTTGGGGTCCGAGGGGGGTCCAACTCTCCACTCTTCTGCAGATGGCAGGGAAGCATTCCAATACGAGAATGTTTATAATAGCTAATTTAACTATTATTATAATGGATAGAAAGAACGCGTGACAACCGTCCCGCTATACCGTACCGTGTACCGTGCGCGAACCGCTCTCGACTCAGATGTCGAGAGCGGTTCGCGCACGGTAGCCAAAGTTACCTCAGCCCTGATGTAAATGAATAGCTCAGATAATCATGACTGCGAGAAACACATTAGATAAATCTTATATACTCTTGCCGAAGACTATTGTGTCATGACATCGATACCACGAATTTTTACCGATTTTATTAGACTATTTTTGATTATTGTAATTATAGTAAATTGTAGTGTTTTCTCGAATATAAGAAAAATAATTTCTTTCTACATTTAAACAAAAGAATATATATTTTTTTATATAGAAAAGCTTATAATATAAATTTACCCGGAGCAGTGGTCCAGTGGAAATAATGAGTGTAGTAAAATGTTCGGAAATTATTGGAATCATTTTCTCTTGCATAAGTCTGAATGAAAGCAAGCTGCAAATCACGTTTCAAATTATAACAGTTTATGTTGGGTTGTCGAATAGGATTTTGGTGAAAGATTGAGCTGGCATGACCGAGGTGGTACCTTTTGCTCACATTACAACACCGTAATGTGCAGTGCCGAGCGACTTGTGTAGCCGGTGGCCCAAGGGAAGGCAGGTGGAAAGGGGGTCAATGCATCTACAAACAATTATGATGATGTTTATGGGCGGACAGTTGTCTACCCTATTTCTAAGAAGCATGGCATATTTTGGATGATTATAGTTATTGGATACGCATCAAATATTTTATTACTTAATACTTCAGCTCGTATAGTCATAACATTGAACAGGGTTTTGTACAAAGTTCATCGGCTTGGCCCGATTACACAATTGCTCGATAAATCTCATAAAACGCGTTATAAAACGTTACAAATATACACAGGAAGACATTAAAGTGATGGGCAGCATTTATGTAAATTGCTTCCGTTCAGATTTCGGCAAGATTTACGCCTAAACGTCGGGAACAATTAAGTTTGGACCGCGATATTCCGTCACAAATAAATTATTCATAGCGAAACCTTTTTCGTAGCTGTCGCGATACTCTGAAAAAAATGTTTATCATTTCTGAACTTTTCAAAATGTGATAGTGTGATATATCTTGGGATTTATATGTTGCACTACAAAACGAATTGTTCAGTACATGAAATAAAAAATAATACCAACAAAAATGAAAATGCATTCTGTCTTTCACTTTTTTTTTTGTTTCAGTAAATAGTAAAACAGATATAAGCGCTTGTCGGTCCGAGTGAAATCCGGTTGTGAGGTATTAAATTATATCCGTTCAGAAAGGCTCCACATGGTCTAACTCCGCGCATGTCTCCGGCCACCTGCCACGCTCAGCCACCTGTAAGATATTTCCACGCTAAATACTCTCTACATTCTATATGATGTCTATACTAGTATTGTAAAGAGGAAACTTTTGATTGTGTGTTTGTTCCTTTGCAATGAATGGGTCCCAAAACTGCGGGACTGGTTTTAAAAATTGTTTTACTCTTAGAATCCTACATTATTTGTTGTTGAGGCTATATAACATTTCCTAAAACGTTTTGATGATTATGAAAACTTCGATAGTGCAACCAAAGATGTGCTAAATCTGACAGTTGCGAAATTTTGAAAACTAGCTGTCCCGAAAGACGTTGTTCTTTCATGAATTGAATTTATTTTCATTGTAACTTGTAATGTTCTTTTATCAACGATTTTTTGCCATATTTCGGGAAGTATCCGCGCAAAGCCGGGGCAGACTAGTACTAGTACTAGTTTACATGTTAAAATTAAATTTCGTAATATAGTTCAAATGCTACACTTTTTTGCAACCCATCAGTCAGCCATCAGGATCAAAGTGATAAGTCAGAACGCCTTAGTTAATTCAAGTAACAGTATTTTTATCCCAACCGTTGGACGTCGAAAAGCACGGGGTTACCCTATAGTACGCTACCAACTTGAACTGGCTATTGCATACCCTCACCCCATGTAGTCGAAGGTGTTGTATAATATATTATTGAATATTCCAGTCAGATTCGGAAACATGATGCTGGTCACCATTGATATTATATTCAAGATGTAATTGACATTTGAGAATCGTCTTAAATTACTCAAATTTGTTTTTATCTGTTAAGGAGATGTGAAGTAAAAGTGGGGAAGCAGCAGGCCAATTTCAATGTAATCGATTATCACTTTTTACGAAATATAGAGATTTAATTTTTGTGTTTTGCTCAAATGCTCATTAATACAGGAATCGTCAGTAAATGGTATATAGGTATCAAAAATTTAAGTAATTTAATGGTCAATACCTTAAATATAATAATAATCATTTAGTAAGATTTGTTGCTGTGCTGCGTTGCGTCCTCTCGTTTACATGATAACGCCGTAAAGCGACAGTTTCATGCGGTTTTTGAGTAGCCGGTGGCTCGATAGAGCAGAAGGGAAGGAGGGCAACGCATCTGCGTAGCAGTTATGTAGATATGTGTATGTGCGTCGGTAGTCACTCAATGTCCGCATGCTCGTTCCCCCCTTTCGAAAAATACCAAAATGTGTAAAGTTACTATATTTACATAATTCATAACTCGTATCCCAATATTGATGTTTTAAGTTTACGCGAATGTTAATCATTACAATAAAACTACTTTTACGGATTTTATCGCGGTTTATTTAATTATTTATCTAGCCCGACGTTTCAGAAGCTTGACAGCAACCATGACCATGGTATAAAATCAGTAAAAGTAGTTTTATCCTATCCCAATATTCATTAATCTTTCAGTGATTCCATATATCTTAAATATACATACAATTTTACTTTAGCCAATTAATTTTTACAGAATGAATACCACCCATTTCAATGTAACAATACAACGCAAATATAAATTATTTGTCATTGAAACGTTATACGGAAAACATATTTTTGTCTAGGATTTATGTGACATCTATGTCCACAACACGACGAAAAAGTGCAGGGCTGCACCCTACAGTAGGGACGGTGACCGATATACCTGTCTGGCTACGATATTGGTATCTATATTAACTTTTCATGTAAGGCTAATGGATTAGCGTAGTTCTAGCTCCAGTGGGAATCGTGAAAACTATTTCGGTCGAACATGTGAATGTCAAACACCGTTCACATTACACATTACAAGTACCAGGCATATCGTCTTGTACACGTATTGTTTATATGGAATAAGTAAAAGTGTATTTGATTTTAATTTATTTTAAAACTAGCTGTTGCCCGCGAATTTGTCCACGTGGAACCCGCGAGAAAAAATCGTATTTTTGTAATTTATTTGTTATTGTGGTACATACGCTACAAAATTGCCGAGTTGCATCAAAATCCACTCCGTAGTTTTAACGTGAAATATTGATAAGTATCCCTTCCTACTTACAAATTTTCGCGTTTATAATATTAGTAGGATAATGCATGTAATGTTTTTATTGGCGATCTGATTGTGAAATGCTGTCAAATAAGCGCCTTGGTTTTGGCTTTCAGTTACGATTAGCTTGCTAAATGCTATGCGACCTGACGGATTCCTACTGGTTTTATTCTAGAATTTCTGTCTACCTAGTTACAGTGATTACCTAAGAGGTATTTCCATGTTACATTTCAGCTGAAGTAGCACTAGCTCGCATGACATCTCCTTAAAAATGATCGCTATGTCGTCGCGTTTCATATGGTTTGTGAGTAGTTTTTTTAACGTTTTTCACCCATTGTAGTCATGGACTGCTTACAGAATAAGTAAATAAAGAAAAGAACTATTAATGTTTTATTTCGAGTATATATATAGTTTGTTCTATTTGGATGGATGGATACCTTTTTTACCAGTTTAAGTAGGTACTTACATGGGCTATAGTATTCCCCGTGTAACTCCGGTCCTCTTATGCGTAGCGTCATGGTATATAGCGATCCTCGATAAAAGTACACACAAATTCAACACAAAAATACTAGTAAGGTTTCAATTCAGGCTAGTAGTTTTCCTGAGATTAACGCGTTCAAACAAACTTTTTTGTTATTATTAGTATGGATAATCTGGTATATAACATCTGATATATATTTTTTTTATATTTTATTTGAACAAGACGCGCCTACAGCTAGGAAGTAAACGTCAATATTTTTAAATTACGTTTTTAATAATAAATTATTCAATTAGATAGATATTTATTGTAGCATGTTACGTGCTCCCCATATACGTTTAGAATTATTTTAAACGGAGAATATACTCGTATTGTTTCATCTTCGTAGAAGCGGCGCTATGTGAGAAAATGCTACTTGTAGCCAGCCGTCTTGTCGTTGTTTATTAAATACATTTGTCTCATTAAAGTAATTATCAGAGTCTTTAGATCTTATTAGGGTACTTTTAATGTTAATAAGGCATTTTTAATTTTGTGCAATCCCATAAATGGTGTATGGAGATATTTCAATAATTGTTTTATAACCTGTCCGTGTTATACATTTCTCTTGCGCTTTTACTTAGTCTTTTTGTACGTTGCCTTTTAAATGTCGAGTACCAAAATAAGCCATTTTTAACTATCAAGTTAACAGAATTCTGGGAGAAAAGAATATGAATCCATAATCTTTATAACTTTTAGATACTCTATGAATACTTCATTACTTTTGACGAAAGGTTTTCTCAATCACCTTTTTACCTTACATTAGATAGGTTACCTTAGATATAAGAGATTTTAGAGAATTTACTGGTGATTTTGAAGTAAATGTAGCAGCGTGACCTACAGTATAGAAACATAACACATGTAAGTTGGATGGTAGTTGTGATTCGACATCATCATCAGCCGGAGGATGTCCATACCACCGTAAGTCACGGCCATGAGCCACATACATCCAACGGCTCCCCGCAATCATAACCGAGGCGTAGTCATCGTTCTCTTACAACATATTTACACATTTCCAATGACACATTCGAAAAGCTTACTTAACAGAAAAACCTCCTTAGATGTTGATCGCCGCAATATAAATAGAGAAAAGAAAGATAAAATAACATTTAAAAATCGAACCAATATCGTTCTGATTACAAATGGCTACAGTTTGAAATTCGCTCGTGTAACGATATGTAAGTAAGATGTAATTTACAATCTCGTCCTGCCCTCAATCTGCATGTTATGATAAACGTTTCTCCACAACTCGATCAGCAGCCGATAAATATTAGCATGAATTATACTAACAAATTATTCTCGAGATCTTGCGGAAATTTGCATCTGTGATATGTTAATATGGGGACCTTAGGTTTATGTTACCGAAATGTAAGCGCTTCGTTATGTACTCGTGCCAGCGTAAACGATGAACTGGATCGCGCGTGTATAATATATGCCTTTGTTGTTTTATGTTCAGTCCCTAGAATCGTATGGGGACGATTCAACGTCTTGAATTTCGCATAAGAGGACAATAACAAAATAATTATGAGTCAAAAAAAATATAATAATTTTAGAACGAGTGCAACCAGGTATATGCAACGTTGGTATTGGAAAGAGAGATGCAAGTTGCATATTGCTGTACATATACAAATGCTTATAGTTGCTGTTTGGTAGGCGAAATTATTGACGATATTCTTGTTCAACTAATTGGACGCTAATGGGACCTATTTTTTTAAAAGGCGGTTTAATAGCTTTTTTAAGTATAGTGAGAAAACATGATATGGATATTTGAAGTATATTTCTCTTAATCTATACTAATTATTCCAAAGAGGAAACATTTGATTCTTTCTTTGCATCGAACAGCCTCCGTAACTACTAGACCGTCTTGAAATAATATTTTACAGTTAGAATTCTACATTACCGCTGATGAAAATATGCTATAAAATATTTTCTAAAACGTTATATATCATTAACTTGGAAACTTCGATAATGTAATTAAAGGTGTGAAAAAAAAAACAAAATAAATCCTTATTTCGCAGTTGTAGAAATAGTTGACAACTTGCTGTCCCAACAGACGTTTCTTTATCGAAAATCGAATTACTTGTCATGTCGTAAAGTTTAATATTTACGAGGCCGTCATTATTTTTTTTTATACTTTTATGTTTGAAAATCAATGAGTATTTGCTATATTTTGTGAAATATCCATGCGTAGCCGAGACGGACTGCCAGTATCAAAATGAAACTCCTAATTATCGTAGAGGAACTCGTCACTTACATATATATTTTTCTACGGTGTTATTATTATCATACATTACCTAGTGTAGTATTCTAATCTAACTGGTATTTACAGAGCACTCACAAAAATAATTAAAATCTCAACATTATCATAAGAGTATAGATTTACGGCGTTTTCGATATCTTTAAACGAATTTCTTTTATCGTATCTTTATATCTCTATCGATATCGGGTCCCGGTTCCCACAGTACACACACTTGCACTCTCACATCTATTCTTCACCATCAACTGCGCAATTGCGCATAAACACTATTGGTTATATGTAGCTGTATTATAGTAACTTAGCCAAACTATAACTTCGTACTTATATAATAGAAATAGAATACACACAGTATTCTATTCTCTACTAATCTATTGATTATATTTATGTTAATCATTTGTATATAGATTCCATAGGTCCATTTGAGAAGCAAAAACTTGAAAGTCTATTTTATTTATTAAAAAATAAATATTATAAGATTTGTCTTAAAATTTATTTTTTATTAAATGAAACTTAAAAATTGGATTGCTCCTACATTATTGATGAACTTACATTATAACAGAGCTAAGATTATTATTTGGCTCAACCAAGAAATTAATTTGAACAATACAATCTCATCCCTATTCAATAAAAGAATAAACATAAAATGAGTCCTTTTTTCTGCATATGGATCAGAAGCTTACTGGCATCTTGCTTCAGGTATCTTTGCAGCAATCCCACCAGTTCAAATTAATTAAAATAGACAGTAGCTTTGATAAATACGCCCGGATCTTTTGCAAACTTGAAGAATTGATGCGTTGCGTACTGAGAAGACATTAATCTTCGTTGGTTTCAGGGTATGTGAACAGGATATCCTGTGTTTCACGCCGGAACACATTACGACGCTCCGCCACAATTAATGGTCTAGATTGTGGGCCATCATAGTGTTTACCTATAAGGTAAATCCTTATTTAGCTGCACCAAATATATCTTTGGTATAGTAGTTTTTCTTTTTGTATTTTTTATATTTATTTTTCATAAAACATTACTTGTACGCAAGAGATTCTACGCTTAGACTTGCCTTTACAAACCTACGTCAATTAGATCGATTGCAGTGAATATTTTATCCATAAGGTAGGTACACTTAATGCTGGATTAAAAATCTCAATAACATTTCATGTTCACCATACTTTGATCTAGTGAAATCATGTGAATGTCAATCAGATGAAGCTTATAGAATTAATACTCAATAATAATTGATTGAATACCGAATGAATAGCTAATCTACAGAACGCTGTGTTGCCCTCAATTTCGGTCCTGCAGAATAATAAAAATAATTCTATCGCCTACCTCTTTTTATAATTAGTAAAAGGTACTTTAAAATGCATTGTAGGTAATATTATCGGGGCAAAAATAAAATGGCATATTAGATATACATGAATACACACACACGTCCTCACACCGCGCCGGTTTCCTGGCTATCCATTAGGGTTGGTAGAGAGAGGGGGCGCCTCATACAGCGTCAACTATGCTGTCGCTTTTTGTGTGGTTTGTGAATTGCTAGTAGACTTGTAGAGCTGGAGCGTAACGCATCTGCATAAATAATGCGGATGTCTATGGGCGTTGGTAGTTGCCAAAAGCCTCCGACTTTTCGTTTGCCCGCCTATGCTATAAGAAACGTCTAATATTTTGATAAAATTGCAGTTGATTAATTTAATGCATTACTTGCTAATCTACTTGTTTAAATATTGTACTTTTCAGACAAAGAAATATTTGGACTAATTTTATCTTCACCACATAGACAAAATAATTATAGAATACACTAAATACAATAAAATAATTATGCAATATCATTAAACTTGTCAATGAAACGATGAGGCTTGATATTAAACAGTTTAATAGCATGTAACGTACTTTTAACAAAGCCTTAAATTTTGGGGGCGGTCCAAAATTTGACGTGCTTGAAGCTTAGCGTGAAATCGAAAATGCTTTGTTCTGTGGCATTTGGTTAGAGAAATTAAAAATTTAAATGTCTTAAAAGAAAACGTTATGCCAACTTGTCCTGTCAATCTTGCGTTAGATTTCTTTAGTTGCCTATTGTATTCTCTAAATGACGAAGACTTTAGTAATGTAAAATACATGTAACATGGAACTGGAAAACTAAGGGCCAGTTTCACAGGCTATCATTACTGTAGCGGCTATTCTGTTAGAAATTTAGCGGTCAAATTTTGTTTCCGAAGGTTCTAGATATATTTATCTACCCATCAGGTTTCGCAAAAAAATATCCTGCCTTTTGTTAAGGCGTCCATTTTGTATTTTTTTTATGTTATGATTCCATTATCATTTAAAGGTATAACATATATTTCAGTTCAACCGTGTAAATAGACTGATACTATATCATTTATACTATTTATCTCTCACTAACAAACAGATGAAATTAAAAAAATATAGTAGTTACTCATGCGGTTTACGAGTTTCTGGTGACCCATTGTAGGGGGGGAGGAAGGATATCTACGGGCGTAGGTAAATAATCATCAAACGGGGCTATGACTTCTCGCATGCTTTCTTTTACTATAAAAAAATTTGTGAGATTTGTTAAAAATTGAGAATTGCTAAATGGTTGTGTTTACTATCGCACGAGTGGGATTAACAAGAGTTTGATAATAACAATTGAATACATCCATGCACATTTCTTTCATTTAAGAGCATCACGAGTTTAATTTGAATGGAATAGCCCTTTGTTCCTATTCCTATACCTATATTAAGTAAATGCGAGAACCATTTAACAAGACGGGAATATATTGAAACCCATTATTTATTACGAAACGCTCTTAACCTTAAGCATTTTCTTTAGTGCCTATTTCTGTTTGCTTCAATATAGTCTAAAGCTTTCCTCGGGCTCTGTCTGGTACAATGTTGTATAATATTTATTTTAAACTGCCTCTTGGTCTGGAGGTAAGCATGTTCAACCACAGTCGTGAGGTCCCGGGTGGTCCCCAGGTCAGACCAATCAGACCAAAGTGTTATTGGGATTTTTCAATTTCTAATAACAGTCTGGCTTCAGGAGGTTGTCGGTGTTACACCCTCGGTTAAGATGTCGGTCCTGCGCATAATTTCTCTCCGGTCGTGTCGGACTGCCGTTCCATCAGAGTAGTCCTTATGTCCTGCGCTGTTGGCTCGTCTCTAAGAGATGACCTTGTGGCCGAAATTCGGCTAAGAAGGCATTATTATCATTTAATTTTAAAAGGAAGTGGTAGTGCCATGCTGCATAGGCGGAGGTAGTGTCATGACACTACATCCTCCTATGCAACGGAATAGGGTCGGCACAAACGAGGAGGTACCTCTCGCTCACATAATACCGCCTTAAAGTGACATCTTCAGTGTCGCGTTTCGTGCGGTTTGTGAATAGCTGGTGGCCCATTGGGGGGGGAAGGAAGGCAACGCATCGGCGTAGTAATTATGTGTATGTCCATGGGCGACGGTAGTCTTAAAAGGCTCCGATTGCTTTTTTGCCGCCTATTCTATTAAAAAAAACTTTATTGAGAAATATCCAATCCAATTGCCAATTTTTTAATGCCAATTGCCAATATCAATACCAATCGTATTGAAATTGTGCTGTTAGACAATGTGCGTGGGTTATGTTGTAAAGGATAATTAAGTTTTAATTCGAAGAGAATAAATAAAACAATTGGTTTTACTAAAAGTCCTTTATTTTAATTTATACAATGCAACTGGCTATGAAAATATTTGGATTGCAAAAAACAAGTTGATTTTACAGACAGGTATAGTGGCATAAAATTTTGAAAACGTTGAAGGTACACTAATCATACATTTAATTTCTAATACACGAATTTAATATAAATATCACAGTCAAAGATCATAAAACTAAAGTTCTAAATCTAAATGTAAATGGCAGTGAAATCCAGGATCCAACCAAATCCCTGGCAATAAAATGGAAATCAGACCTCAAAACTGGTATAAAATCTTTCACGTCGCACTTAAAAGAAAATCATCGACATGTTTATCAAAATGTGTAACTAGTCTAATAATGTGACTAGAATCAGGAATAAATTACGAGACATTAACATTTCTAGCTACAGTAAGCGCAAACATGAAGCAAAATAATATTTCCCTTAATTAAGATTTAACACTTTTTTTCCAAATGTGACTACATAGTTTACTACAAGTTCGTATTACATTTAAAATGCATCGTTTTATTTTATTATTAATTACATATTCCTAGTAAAAATTAAAAAACTTGTTAGAAAATTGGATATTTTAACATTCGTAATAACATTGTACAGAATTCTAAACGTTCCTCACATTTAATGTCTTAGAAAACATTGAGTAATGAAGGTGTCATGGTTAATAGATATCAAAAATGACTATTGCTAAAGGTTTTTTTACTTAACTATCGGTACAATTCTTCCAAAAATGATCAATAATTTAAATGCTGCTACTAAACTTACTACGAGTACTCCGATGTAAACATTACGGTAGGTACACACTTACTTTATAGACACAGTATTATCGCTAACAGCTACTAGTCACGGATGCTAATTTCTTGAGATGATATCGATTATTTATTGCTTTGTGTTTTCGTTCTTATTATTATTAGCACAAGATTTTATTTCACTTGTCCCTTATTTTCTGGACTCTGTAAAAGAAAGTACTAAGTTAATTGTGGGTAAATTGTTTAATTTTTCCGATATATATGTCATCAATACAATAAATATGATACAATTTTATTACGAAAACATATTATGTACATATATCATAATTAAAAAAGGCTACCATACCTCATAGGGAGGTGGAGGCAGTACATCATTCAGATTTATTTGACAGCCTTGTTCTGACCGCGCCACATTTGAATGTCTGCCCGTTTGAACGGGAATTTTGAAACTGTTCTCTCTCCCCAGCCAATGCCACTGTGGATAGTCATATTCTAAATCGCTGGCTGGACATACTTTACTCTTATCCTGTCTACTTCTCGATCCAGATCTATTTGTGTGACACGAAGCGCAATCGTCTTCAACAATATTTGTATCATGCATATTCTCATGCCTTAATTCCCTGTAATCCTTTGTTGATCTGCTCGAAGTGCTCTGGCAGCAGGTCGAACATTCCCCATTGGAATATTGAATGCTCCCATTGCACGATCTAACAATGCTATTGTTATGTGAACGCCTTTCTGGACAACTCCTTGCGTCTCCAATGTCAGTGTTGTCCTGTGAGAAAATACAATTTGTTTCGTAAATTTGATTCAAATCTCAAGTATGATAATAAGCAAATCAAATAAGCTGAGCTTATCTAATCAAATAAAGTCTCAAGCTTATCTTAGATTACCTTGAAATTGAGTTCAGTGTAAATAGCGCTCGACGCATACGGTTCCGGCGGCCCTCGTTTCAGTCTCTCTACACTTGAGGAATCAAAACCCTGGAGAGAATTTTGGGGAAGGCAATATTCCGGCTCTATATTTAGTATATTTGGTGACTGTCCTGCTAAATAAACGCATATTTTTAATATGTCATTGATATATTAATTAATAATTTCTTAATTACTTTCAATATACACTTTGTATGTTATTCATTTAAATACCTTGTAAAAGGCTTTGATGACAACTGCTCACATCCAAAGTCGCATCCGGGGCGAACACCGGTCGATCTCGTAGCCAAATCGTGTCCTTATTCAATAGACACTGCTGGGCAGTTACAATTGATTGCCCTAAAATACGATCTACATTTCAATTACACTCACAAGTTACAGGGTTAATGCACTGGGACGTAACTCACCGTTTGGCTTTTTCCTTTGAATGCTGTTCCGTCGTTTGATGTAATATATACTAACAGCTCCGATTACAATAACAGAGAACAAAGTAAGAGCTAATGCTAGTAACCACGTTTCATTGAATATGTGTGGAATTGCGGCGTCGTTTGGGGGTTCGGTCCTGAAAAAATATGATTTTGTAACATTCGTCCTTAAGCATTATGTATTAATAGTAATATATTTATATTTCTACTCATTATGTATTAAGATCATAACTTCAATAAAGCTATCAGTACGTCCCGGCTTCGCGTGGCTTTTACGAAGTATGGCAAAAAAAACATTAATTTACAAAAAATATAAAAAACATGATTTTTTAGATTTCATAGATTTTCGACCTCGTAGATATTACACGTTACAGTGACAACAAATTAAATTTAAGACAGAATAACGTCTGTGGAGACAGCTGGTCGTCAATAATTTCTGCTGTTAAATATTGATTTACTTTGATACTTTTTACATTTTCAAAGTATTCACAATGATCAAAACGGTTCACAAAATATTATACAGCCTATGTTCGACACTGGTAATGTAGGATTGCCCCATATATATAAAAAAGCTATATGCTAAGCTAGGGGACCAAAGAGCAACAGGAGGCGCTTTCGCGCACGGGGCAGGGGACGAAGGTGGGACCCTCACCCCATTGCACTGTCGCAAAGTCAGTGGGGTTGTCCTTTACTGCGGGGCAACCTCATCTGTGGAGGTAGAGTTGGTCCCTTAGACGGCTGACTAGCCGTCGATGTGCCCTGATGATTTTTGCTCCGGGGCACCTCTCCAAGGGCGGCAATGGAAAACATCCCCCCCCCCCACCCCATCCATGGCCAGTAAAGGCGCGTTAATGCGTTTCCCCGTGTCAACAAAAAAAAATGCAATCGTAGAATTTTTTTTAAATCGGTTCTGTAGTTCCGGAGCCTATTCAATACAAACATACAAACAATCAACTGTTTTCACTTTATAATATCACTATAGATTAAACATGCTGGGATATAAATTACCATAACAAGCTAACGAAGCGGTCAACACATTAGCTACTACTTTAAAAGAGGAGTTTGTAGTGACAGTAGACAAATATACTGCAAGTGACTAATATTTCCTAATTTGTAAACGTTTTCTTTCCGACCGCTTGCCTTTTTAATTATTTTTGTAATAGCTTTTATATTCAAATCATATGATAATGATAGAAAACATCTTAACGTGGATTGATTTTTTTACAATGTACAAAATGATTACATATTCAAAATGTACTTCAATTTAAATATTAAAAGAATGAATCTAGATATTAACTAGAACTTTGTTGTGTATGTATAGTGTATTCTTTTGTGATTAAATAAATAGTTATGTGTTATTGTCAATCCACATAAATTATTAACAGTTTGTTGTTTTTTTTTTTTGCAGGAAAAAAATATCAGCCGTGTGTTGCGCCTGAGGATGACTGCGCAACGTGGCCTGTCGTGTTTATAATTACACTATACTAGCTGTTTCCTGCGTTTTCGTTTGCGTAATAGCCAGTGAATATGATTTTGCTTTTCAGAATGGAAAGTATTTTTTATTTTATTTTATTTCAGATTGCAATCTATATATTATGTGATAAATTTTATCTAATGAACAAATTCAATTGATGACTTACTGTACGTAATGTCGTTGTGATTGAGTGGGCAGCACGTGTATCTGCGCGGGCGCACTGAACGGTCCGTGTCCGCGGCGCGTGACCGCGGCGGCGCGCGCGCTGTAGCGTCCGCCCGCGCGCAACGAGCTCACCGCGGCCGCTCGCGTATGAGCACCCAGAGACATCTGACCGACCACACGACCACTGCTTCCACTTCCAACTCGGATTTCAATCTAAAATATACATAAATTAATGTGGATCATGATATAGGTCATCCAATATACTACGCACATTAAAAACACATTAATTTATATACGCATAAACAGAAAACGTACCAAGTAACCCGTCAATTCACCATTCCATATCACAGCAGGTGGCGGTTCCCAACGTATCCAGGCCGACGTTGCGTTTATAACGCCTGCAGTTACGCTCTGGGGTGGGGCAGATGGAACTAAAATAATCATCCACATAAACAACTAGGGTGGGGCTTAATATTAGTTCATTAAAAATATAACTAAATATAAAGTTTAAATATAAAAGTCATTCCATTTTTAATACATAAACTAGAGTGTCCATATATTACCATCTTCGTCCGTGTATCCGTTCATTGAATTCGATGGTTTACCAAGTAACATCTTATAGAATGGCATTAAGAATATCTCATATTGCATGTACGCTGACAATCCGGAAAGTATATAACTGGATGATCCACTATTATCAACATTTGCCAAAGATCCATTGGGACAAAGTTCCATTAGAGACGGATTTAGCGGAACAATTACTTCACTTGCATTGCGCCAGTTTATGGTAGTACCATTGTACCAAATTTTCACTCCTTCTAAATATTCATTGTAATCTGTTAATACCTAAAATACAAATGTTCACGTCTTCAATAATTACAATACTATTCCTAAATCGACAACACAAACGTAACATAGTGAATTAATTTCACATAATAAAAAAATAAATGGAAATGAAAGAAGTTTTGTGTGAACTGAAGAAATACTTACATCCCATACAACTTTCAAGGAAGTCGACGACAAAGTTTCAACCCTTTTAAGGACCAACACATTTTGTTGCAAATACTTTCGCGCTTGAACAAATTCGTATTCTGTCATACGGGTTTCTTGCGGACCATCATCAAAATCCTCAAGCGGAAAATGTTTCGACAATGCATGATTCGTTTTTCTTAACACATTTAAATGTGCATTTTGCATTACGCTCCCTGCTGCGTTAACGGCCACACATATAACCCGTCCGCCATGTTCTAGTTTTACACTATCTAAGTATAATAGGCTCGAATTACTCTTAGTACATTCTGGAAACAGTAACGTGTCTTCTGTTCCTTCTAATATCCAAAATGTCGTAGGCATAGGTAAGCCCTTAGCTTCACATGGTATGGAAACAACATCACCTTCCCATGCGGTCAAGTTGGACGGTATTTGTGTAAAGTGCGGTAACGCTAAAACAGATGGCCATATTAAAACTTGAAGTAGATATCAAAGGTATAATAAAATCAACTCTTTAAATAGTCAGCGTCAGCAATAAATTTTACATATCTTTCGAAATTATCTATGCTGTTTTAGGTCTAATAAGCATATGAATTTTAAAAATCTGATAAAGTGATATAACGAGTAGGGAATATAAAAGATACATGATATTTATATATTGTAAGCAGTTTTCTACGTTTACTAATCAGTACTCAAATGGTTGTAAAGAAAAAAACGTTCACAAAAAGATTTTTTTTAAGGTGTTTCCTTGTAGTGGTGTTCTCCTAATTGATATAACGTGGTGGTGCATATCTTTTTACCTTTTCCTGTAAGTGCGCTTTGTAATACCGTAATTTTTTTCTGCTGAAGCGATCAACTGAACAAACAGACTTTGTTTCATTTTAATGTTAGTATAGTTTTTGGTTGGTAGTATATAAATTAGTTCACATGATACCACTTACAATAAATGGTTAAAGTTGCACTTGCAATGCTCGTTCCCGCATGACTGTCTGCTCTGCAGGAATAGATTCCTGCATCGGCGGCGGACACCTGTTCTAAACGCAGCAGTCCTCGGATTATTGTTGCATGTGATGGAAGCACGCCATCTTCCTTAACCCATGTTATTTTTACATTCGTATCATAGCTCTAAAATTATAAAGAATTTATTATACATACATAGAAGACGGAAAGACTAATAAAACTACATATTTATTTCCATAGCTTATGGACATTTATACAATTTCATTATCTTCCAATTGTAACCATTATCTAATGACAAACGAATAAGACTATTAATTGCCATGTTCGTTTTATGATACACATAACAATGTTAAAACACTTCTTACCTGACAATTAAATTCCACATTTTGTCCAATCAAAGCCGTTAAATTGCTGGGCTTTACTACGAAATGAGGCCGCCTAATAACTATTAGCGCAGCTGCACGGGATTGTCGCTCTCCTGCTATGTTCGAAGCGACACATCGAAAAAGCCCGCTGTCATTTGGTAACGTTTCTAGAATTTTCAAACTGCCCGTGTCAGTCACTGTTACCCTAAAATGTTGATAAGTTTTATAATGATATTGTTAGAAAAAACTGACTGTTGACGGTTGACCGACTGTAAAATAAAAAATTTGAATAAGAGAGTACGAAGACTTAATTCGTAATACAAATTAATATGAACTATTTGAACAGATTTTATGGCGTTTTCTTAATTATATTAGCAAGTCCAGCATTTCAGATTATGTACATTAGCCATAATCCGTCATAAAATCCGTCAAGGTTTTATTGTAATACAGAGCTTTGATACAATTCACGTACCGTCCGTTCATTTCTATATCGTATATCTGACCATCTTTAAGCCAATGCACGGAAGGTTCTGGAACTCCTCGCGGAGGTATACATTCTAATAGCGCTGGTTCTCCTGCCGCTACTTGGACATCTCTAGGTTCTACTCTAAAGTCGTCTTTCATTACTGGAAAATATTTTAAGAGTATTAAAATAATTACAATGATAAAATGGTAAATTATTCTCAAAATTCTACTATAACTTGCATACTTATTCTATGTCATTTGATAGAAATGGTTATTGTAAATTAGTTCCAAGAAGTAGATAACAGAGAAAATATTAAATTCGCTCAAAGAGTCTTTTGTACACATTTGCTGTCTATATTTTTACACATACTTACGTACAATATATATAATCTGTATCATAGCACTTCATCTTAAGTATCGACGATTAAATATATCTCACCTGCAACGTTCAGGGTTGCGTTCTGACTGGCAGCCTCTCCAGCAATATTCTTTGCCACGCACCAGTATAATCCTTCATCGCTCTCTTTCTTTCCTCGATTCACCCTAAAAACCCTTCAATGTTTACATATGCATATGTATGTTAATACAATAAGTACTAGAAATCTATTTACATACTTGGTCGCTCGGAAAGGTATTCTATAGGAGGGCTTGAGTTGTGTCTATACTTACCGAACGACATGCTAGTATTCAGTTATTTCTACTAATCTAGAATCTTCAACCCATAAGTAACACATTTAATAAAAAAAATCTGCTATTTTACTCGTTTAATAAAGTAGGCAAAATGTGGTATGTTTCGCTACATCTAATTACAAACAGCCAAGTTTCTTAGGAAATCTTTTTACACTCTCAATAAAATTACTTTACAGTTGTAGACTTACCTCAAAAAAAGTAACCCATCTTCTAATAACACTCTATGACCATCTTCAGCCGGGGGCAAAGGCGAGCCGTCCTTGAACCACTGCACGAGGGGCTTGGGTCGGCCTTCCACAACGCATCTTAGCGTCGCTGGCTCGCTTCTACCCGACACAGTATTCGAAGGATGTTCTTTGATACGGGGTGCTCGATTTTGTGCTAAAAAATATTGCAATACAATATTTGGTATGCCTTTTTACTTCGCATATGTTTTTCGTCGATAAAGGAAAAAATGCAGTAAATATAGAAACAAAAAAGCTAGACTATTTAAAATGTATTTTAATGAATCCATGATTCACGCTCACACGGTATACAAGGAACATATAACTAACTAACCTATCTACATAACACACATTTGCTCGAGAAATATTAACCTCTTTCTGAAGCAGTCGAATAAACAGTAATAAAATTGTGTCCACAATGTATTTCACAATTAGTTTGTTCAATAAAGGAAGAATGGACAGCTTGAGCAAGAACCTAAAAAAGAACCTTATTCCCACTGCTAAGTTGTTAGTTAGGTACAAAATAAAAGTCCTGACGTGTATCAGGTTGACAGGACCGAAAGGGACCCAAAGAAACGGGGCATTGGCGGCACAACATCAACACTACATAAAATGAAAGCTCACTGAATTTTCTACTCCTCTTATTCTATATATTTTTCACAAATCTCTAAACATTTTTGAGATACACGTATCGGTAACTGTAAAATTTTCAAAAGAACAGTATTACTAATTTTATACTTATTAACGCTATCCGTGAAATACCATGCTATCCCTAGTGTAACAGGATTGTGATACTCTAACAGGATTGAAAGAAGTGTAACAATTTTGTAATTCTGTTTCGCGTCTCTAACATACAAGTTGGGTATAATTTTGTAATATCTGTCAACAGAAAATATATGACTCTTGCTATTAACTTTTTATTTTATAAATTTAGCTTTAAAACTCACAATTATATTAAAAATTATATAATGGTGTCAAAACTGGTGAACTTGTACGAATTTATTGACTTACAGGAATAGTCGTGATCGGAAATAAGTGAAGCCTGCGTCATCGGTCGGTGATAGATAAGAATATTGTAAGACTGTGATGCCTAGTGCCCTCAACGACTATCAGAAATAATTGATTAAGTGTTTCTACGAATTTTAGACGTACACGTTACAAGTTCAAAGTTAAGTACAATATGGTGTTTCTTAGTTAAAATTCTCGATAGAAATAATAAGGAAAAAAGAAAGACTTATTTTTTCTGACGCGAGGAAATGCATTTACGCGCCATCGCCGGCCCTGGGTAAGGTCTCAGCGGTATTTGGGTTTGCGTCACATTATACACACTAAAACCTCGGCAAATGCCATCAGTGCCGCCTTTGATGAGGTGCTACATAACTACAATTCACCAGGGCCCCTCGACGGCTAGTCAGTTTCCTAAGTACAGACTGACTTCACCTTCACAGAAGGGTAGCCAAGCACCACAGAAAATTCCCACCTACTTTGGGACAGTACAACGGGACGAGGATCTGTTCTTTGGCCCCCCTTCATATGCGACGATAGAAGGTTACAAAGAGCAGCCCCCTCGACATAACTGGATTCACCCCAGGCTGTGTGAATCCAGATGATCCAGATACTTGACACGGCTTGAACCATGGTGGAAAATAATATGACTAATAGGCTTCCAATAAGCGTTGATACTTTTGCTCCTTGTTTACTTCGCTCTATATCAGCATTATTTATGACATAAATTATACATGAAGTCCCATTCCTTATAAGGAGCCGGCTATTTTCTGAGGAGCTATGTGCCTTATAGATACGAGGTATCCCTGCTAAGATGGTATGATGGACGGTACGGCACCCGATTTGTAATGAGTATTCGGCTTTTATGCCGCGAGTACCAGGAAGTATTCCTAATTATAGTTAGGGGAACCTGTTACTTTACGCATATCTTTCCCATTGAAACAAAACTACCTACACGAACCTCACGGAGGTAGGAAGCGTTAAAGTTATACTATTGAAAATGGTAAAGAGTGTTTAGTGATGAAGTCCGGACGACAAATTGTTTACTAATACGAGTATATAATTATAACATTATTAAGGCGATTTGTGATATTACATGTTTCTTGTTCTTTTCTTTCTTTAACAAAAACACGTATCTCTTCGGTGCATTTTATCCTGCCGTGTAATGAACCTGCTACTCACAAATCCCACTAAATGTAAACGAAGGGTACCACCACCTACCCTTCGTCTCATTTCGTGACAGGCCAGGTCCAGCCAGGGCCAATTTTGCTGCCATGCAACATGGGACTATCTTTTACCTCTTACATACTATAATCTTTTGCTTTACAGTGTTCTGTGTACACAAAATGGAGATCAGTATTTAAAAAGTGATTTATGAAATTTACACAAATGACTGATTGTTAAAGAACTGTCTTTAACAGTCAGTCATATTGTATATATTATAATACAAGTGAATATTTTAATAAATTAAAAGCTTAAAAGTAATGTTCCAAGTGCCTTAACGATCTTTGACGTTGTATGAATGCATTTAGATCCATTTCGATAACTAAAGAGCCGCATTGTACGAGTTTATGAGTTAGTCGTTATAAAGCGAGACAGTTAGATCGATAAATTATATTTCTTGTGGACTATCAAGTATACATTTCAGTGTGAAAATATTGCATTATATTTTATATTACTTTTAAACTTACTCCTCATTTTTAAATTTAAATTCCTTGCCTTGATATAAAAAATGTGTGTGCGCGCACGGTAGTGATCTACGGCAAAATAATTTGTGTTTTACGTGACGAGAACTTACATTGACTTTAAAGTCATGATTTTAAAGGAGTTGCAATTCAAACAAGTAACTCTCATGTCCATATATGAATTATTCCGAGTACATGAAAAACCTTAGTTCACATTATAACTTATTACGTCGCATTCGTACAGAAAATACTCGCACTCGCAGACTTGGCTATATGTTGTTTTTTGTTGAACGCCTGGACGACTCAAAGTAGTATCTTATAATTTTATAATAGTCTAATTTTACTGCTGATGATTCATACATAGTTTACTTCTTAAATCAACAGCATTGCGAACGCAGAGAGAATAGCACTTTAAGCCTATTACACTATTAAGTTCTTAAATTATTTTTTTATAGTATAGGGGCACAAACGAGAAATCGGAGCGTTTCAACGACTACCGATGCCCATGAACTTCAGCATAATTATGCAGTGGTGTGGCCCTGCTTGTGAACTCCCCC
>JAFELO010000383.1:358642-374792 GCA_017140195.1 Eumaeus atala | reverse complement strand
CCCCCCCCAATGGTCCACCGGCAATCACAAACCGCACGAAACGCGACACCATAGGTCTCAGCTTGCAACGTCATTAAGTGCCGGTCCAATTCCGTTGCACAGGAGGATGTAGTGTCATGCAGCATGCATGGCACAACCTCCACCTAAGCAGCATGACACTACCCTTTACAAATGTTTACAATGTTGTTTTTATTTGTTTCTTTATTTGATAATTACAATAATTTGCTTTTTTTATTTGGTAATGAAAGGAATTTGGTTTTTTATTTAGTCATTAAAAGAATTAGTTGCACCTGATGTTATATGACGCGTCAGGACAGGTTATAGAAATGGGCTATTGTGGGTTCTGTACTCAGTGCCCTCGGTCATTCTGCCAGTATTATTCGTAAACCACACTTATCGCAACAGCCAATTCAGGCACACAGTGTTTAAAGTAAATATTGATGACTATCATAATTTCAATTACCTCTAAGACTTGAACATTAAATTGACACTTTTGTGATTTAACAAGAGACAAAGTAGGACTCACATAGGCCGATTGGAAGCTGACACCCCTAGGCTTGCCCAATCCCCGCCAGTTCTCTTGCATACCACACACACTCGTAGTATAGCAAATATATATAACTGTTTATTGCCAGAAATATTTGTATTAGAACCAGGCCGAGTCGAAGGTTTCCACTATGTTTCAACGTTTCATTACACGTTATCGTATGACTAATACAAAGGTCCTTTATAAGTCTCAAGGCTAGCTGCTTTACAATCGTTCACGATATAATAATGTATTGTTATATTCACTCTTGTACTATTTGCATGCGAGTAAGATCATAGGTTGAGTAGTGACGTAGACGCGTTGAATAGCAAACGGGTTGGCACGAGTGGGTGTGTAGTCTATCTTGTCTTCTTACACCGGTGTGAAGTATCAACTACGCTGTCGTGTTTCATTAATTACAGGGAAAAAGCGAATAGGATAAATGACGTCTGAGTATGCACTCCTCCGATGAATGTGTCCAGGAATCTGTAGTTAATTGTTTTTACTACGAGATGCAGACAGTAGACACACGCTAGTTTCACGATACTGATTCTCACGGTCTTAAGCAAAATCTAAATACTTTTTACTGCCTGATAGCCTAAGTGAAAGATCCAGAGCCCGTTGTATACTGGCGTGTTATACCACATAAAAAAACGTAGTTTTCAAAAAGAATTCTTGTAGTTAGCTACTTTAATTAAATATCTTATATTCGGCGTCTAATTAATTATGCCTATGTTCAACAGCGGGGAAAAGGCTCATAATATACGTGATTATTACGACGATTACATTGAAGATCATCGGTCCTGTCACAGAAAACAATGGCCATAATGACGATCATAAAATTGAAACCCGAATAATAAAAATCGTTTTAATACGGACCATGTTATAATACGGACCATGTTTAATACGGACCATGTTTAATACGGACCATGTTTAATACGGACCATGTTTTAGTACGGACCATGTTATAATACGGACCATGTTTAATACGGACCATGTTTTAGTACGGACCATGTTATAATACGGACCATGTTTAATACGGACCATGTTTTAGTACGGACCATGTTTTAATACGGACCATGTTTTAATACGGACCATGCTTAATACGGACCATGTTTAATACGGACCATGTTTTAATACGGACCATGTTTAATACGGACCATGTTATAATACGGACCATGTTTAATACGGACCATGTTTTAGTACGGACCATGTTTTAATACGGACCATGTTTTAATACGGACCATGCTTAATACGGACCATGTTTTAATACGGACCATGTTTAATACGGACCATGTTTTAATACGGACCATGTTTAATACGGACCATGTTTTAATACGGACCATGTTTAATACGGACCATGTTTTAATACGGACCATGTTTCCAGACAGCCAATCAAACGCGGTAGTTCTTAGAACGTGTCAGTGTCACGATAACCCATGTGTGCATTATCTGACACGACTGTCCCAGGGAACACTGGGACCCTTGTATTTAAATAATTGATTCGGATACGGAGTCACGTTTTTTTTTTCTTATAGAACTCGTGTGATATGAATAGATAAAACAGTCATGCTTTTTTGTTGTAACAAAAACGGAGTTTTATTATGCTTACGATATGTTTTATGTATGCAGTTCAAAATATAACACGTTGTATGATTAAATATTTATGTAAGTATTGTGTACCAGAAATCGTAAGGTAATGTTCTGTTAATTTCCAGGAGTAGGTCATCAGAAACTGCTTTTATCCTATACCAATTTATTTTAACAAAAAATGGGTGTAAAGGGATTCTAGGTTTAGTTTCTGGGTCTTACCTAACTTCCATTGAAATTTTACCATTGAAAATAAGAATCATATTATAATTTTGTAAATGGGTTGTTTTGATTTTTTGTTTTATTACATAAATTTATACATTCTACAAAGTACCAGTGACACATTAAACTTTACGAAACATATTACTATATCATTTATGTATGTTATATGACATTATTTTAATTAGCCTTGACGTGTTTGTCTATCGATCTACTTGATTCTCAGAATGAAAATATACCAGAAAAGAGTGACAACAACACCCAGAGAAATTTAAGATATTGTAAAATATTACTAGATTATCCTTAGTGGCCTCTAAGGATCCCAAAAGTTATGTTACCTTAAATAATTAAATTTTAAAGTATCATATCCTATAGTAATTAATTAGTCTCAAATGAAAATAGTTACGAAACTGCGTTCGCGTTTGGTCTCAACATAAAGGGCTTGTCATGGATTTTGGTCTATTTTAATAAAACCTGAATATACATAATTACATATTTCGTCCGTTCCCTGAAAGAGAAAAAGGTTTATAATTTAATGGGGCACCGAGCCGGTTTTCCCCAAGATGGTAATGCGATAGCCTGGGCCAAAATTAAAACACGTATACAATATTTCATTTAGACTACGGGCATCTGATAATAACGATAAGACGCTTTATGCGATATACTCAAAAAATAGTAAAACTTTACTTCGGTATTCCATACAAGAAAAGACAAGAATTATTTTTTTCCTAGCTTTAAAATAAGTAGTGTGAAGAAAATAATATTTCATAAACTTTTCGAAATGAACTAAGAAAGTAAGAAATAAAATCTTTGTCTAATGATCTTCTCTGTTTGTCAATCTATTTGAAATGAAAAAATATTGATTCTTCACTAAATAATATAAACGATTTTAATAGTATGTGTTTACGCAGCAAAATTCGGAAGGAATAAAAGTTAGTGGCCTGCAGGCAATTATGAGTATTACGTAGAATCCACAGACAAGCACAGGACTGCAAATATAGTTCGCTAATTAACGTGGTATTAAAAAGAAGCCATTGTTTCATTATCGAACGCTTTCACCGAGCTACATTTCGTTAATTGGCTTCCAGCTATTTTAATTAGTCTGCTATGAAATTGAATTGTCCAGGTATAGTTTTTGCGTAATTCGCGGAAACGAACATTTTTTTTTATTATTTTGGTTTCCGCGAATATATTATATTATAGTATAATTTTTAGCCCCTATTGGTCCACTGCTGGGCATAGGCCTCTTTCAATGAACGCCAAGACGACCGATCTCCTGCTACTCGCATCCATCCCGGACCGGCTACTGCACGAACATCGTCTACCCACCTGGTGAACGGTCGACCATTACTTTGTTTTCTTAAACGCGGCCTCCACTCCAGAATATTGATAATGATAGCATAAGGGTGTAATAGATTATTCATTACCGACGCCCATTTACTTCACCTCATCTTTCTTCAATATCCCTCAGGCTACTCAAAAACCGCGAGAGCTAAACCATCACCTGAAGGCAAGGAAGTATTATGAGAGCAAAAAGGCAACTCTTTCTAAACAACTAGGGCCCGTAGCTCTAACCCAATTTTACACAATGGAATAAAGTAAATCTGTTTGCATAATATAAAAATAAATGTGGACTCAAATTTCGTCATCATTCTTATTTAGGTAAAATAATGCCTATACACATAGAATGTTAATTATTTAAGTAATTTATTTATTTGTATCTTATTTATATAGTCTACTATATATTCCATGGATGGAATAATAGTGTATGACTAACCTACAAACCCCCAACAGCAATATTCACTACACATTGAGTTTAGCTGAAGTAAAGCACCGACAAGACATAGAGTAGATAGGCATGTTCGATTCGGTACTAACAATCCCACCAAAAGATAAAACTGTCACCAGCATTGGCACTTGTATTGAATTAATCATTCCACAATCCAGGAAAAGATGTACAAAATCAATTCAGTTACCAGATTACTATAAACATAATACACAAGATTATTTTACACATTCATTTAAAAAATTGGTCAAAACCGTGGCACAATACGTGGAGAGAAATGAAAATTATTATTAATTTTCCCAAGCCTGAAAACCTCCAAAGGCAAATCATAATTAATTTGTGACGTTATCAGCATAAACAAACGTGCTAATTAACAAATGTGTATAATAAATTTATTTACACTCCGTCATGAACCGTTGAAAGATAAAAAAAACTATGTTAATGCGCTTTGATAATTATGACAAAAGACTTTGTTTACACAAGAGTTTGTTTATTTTATCCTTGTAACACTAGATATTACTGAAGCTTTACATAAATATTTAATATTAAATCGAACTATGTTTGATGTAGTTTTGTATAACAGACTTGAATGTTATAGGCTTTTAATTACGAAAGTGATAGGGCATTAGAGACTCGACGCTATGACTAATAAGACACGTCGCAAAAATACTAATACGTAGGTACACCTACATTTAATTAAAATCAAATTTTAAAAAATGTGATACATTGTATTTCTATTGCCGTTATAAAAACAAATACTAAAAGCATAATAAATCAATTATTTAAGGACGCTCCTATACAGCAGTATTTTACTGCCGTATTTTTATACTTAATAGTTCAAACCAGAGTCTGTTGTGGCCGGTGCTTCAGTTTTCTATATTAAAAAAAAACACTTTTGAATTAAATATTATTAACAAAATTATTTGTCTTAAAAAATAAATATTTTGTATATGATGAAAAAATCTGATGATTATTTTATGGTACATCACCTTTAACTAGTTAATTTAAGACGAAACTGATTTTTTTTCTATTTTAACATATTACTTGTGTTAATTTTAGGAACACACGATGTGTACGGAATGCTGGAAATATTACTGTAAGAAACGTAGTGAATGTCGGCTTTGAGGATGTAGACGACTCTCAAACGAAACTATTAGTGGGAACAAAAAATCACAAGTCGCCTCCACCTAACACAAACTAACCTGGTTTGCTTTCACCTACTTCGTGTTATTTTATGCCAAATGGTCTCTTGTTAAGAAATTCTTTTCAAGTTGCGCGGCGTTTGATCTTTCATGTTTATAAAATGTCTGAACAATTATTTCACTGATACGTCTTATAAGGCAAGCAGCAACTTGTGAGATTTAACATACTTGTTTAGAGTAAAAGGTTTCCGTTTGTTTTAAATTAACATGTTTGAAGTAAAATGATAATTCTCTAATGTTTTTAACGGTAGGAAATGTTAAGAATGAGACCCGATCAGTTATGTTTTTCGTTTTTTACTTGTTTGTGGACGTAAAATATGTGGGTATAATGTTTTTGACTTGCAAGGTTCAGGTATGTACTTGGCAAGTATATTAGGATCGTGATGTCACGCTCCGTTCTCTCTGCCTACCCCGTTAGGGACTGGCAAGATGATGTGTTGTTGTTTTCGTTTTTTGACTCCTAATAAGTATATCAAATTAGTAATTGATCCAAGTAATTCCTTCAAAATGCTAGTACTCGTAGTGTCATGTTATATAGGCTTCCTCGATAAATGGACTATTCAACACATTTTTTTCCTTTGGACCAGAAGTTCCTGAGATTATCGCGTGCAAACAAACAAACGAACGAAAAAAAGAACTCTTCACCCTTATGTTATTAGTATAGATATATAGATCAACATCCATAGCAAACAGTTTCTATTCTGTTTCAATTGTGTTAATGTGTTTATGGATCTACTTCGGAGGTTAGAAAAATTAAGAGGACTGGCTAACGAACTCTTGCTGGCCAGTTCTCCAAAGGAGGTATGGGCCTGCGGGCAAACGAGACTACACATAATATAATGATTCAATAAGGTCCTCCAGCCAATGCAAATGCTACATACACCGTTAAATTCTTGCGCCTAAGAATGCGCATACACGCATATTATAAATGTGTGTTGCCTCATAATTATTGATGTTAACACTTTGAATTTCAAAATGTATCACGGTGCTTCGACTAAGCACAGTGCAAGGGTACGTATATACATTATTTTAAGATTTTTGCGTACCATGTCACACTCTTTCCGTTGCTATGAGCAAGTTTGATGAGACCGAGCGTGAGTTGAAAACAGTCTCACACACTCACTGGTTTGTTTATCTTTTGACGTTTATTTCGAGATTCAGGTTCTAGGTGAGTAGCAGCATATCGGTTGTCTTGTTGTGAAACGAGTTCTCTAGCAGTTCTCCCCTGATGACTACGTAAAATAAAACGTAATTGTATGTACAAACAAAAAATGAGTCTAAAATTAGCTGTCAGACCAGTGCATGTGGTTACGAAAGCTTCGCGATAACGATAGTGGCATCGAAGCCACCCACCCATTACGTCAGTCTTATCTTGTCTGTGAAAAGAGATTGTGAGACGACGATTGACGCACGACAGAACAAATACAAAATGCCATAGAGGGGTCCTTTCCTCCTTTTCATTATCTATTGTCGCATACAAAACAGAGCGTAAAAAGTTTTTGGGTACTATATTTCGGTGCTATCTATGCTTGACTTCTTACTTTACCAAAGTTCGACAATTCTCAATCTATAAGACTCACACTTGACTGTATACTTATGCCTTTATTCAGGTGGTAATGGAGTAATTTTACAAGTATATTTTAAATATAAGCGTTTTCATTTCATTAGATACCTAACCAAGTAGAAATGGGGAGATTCGACACTTATTTACAACAAGGAGACTAAGAGTAATCACACTTGAGCTGATGAAGACAACGTGCCTAATGGAATATAACAGAATCATCGGCTGGATCGTTATATGTATAATCTATTTATGAAGGCTCAGGTGAATGAGGATAAACAGGTTTTTATATTATGTGCAAAAGTGACCCGATAGGCATATTTCTGAGTATCTTTAAAAATATTCCTTAAGCCATATTGGTTTTATTTTACTTAAATGTCATTAAACAAAAAAACTACTTTTATTGGATCATACCGCGGAAGCAGTATCATATCTGTACAGATTAACAAATAAATAATCCGTTAAAAGTACATCGCTTGTAATCTGTTAAGCTGTCTGAAGATCGGTACCTCCATTTGTCACTGAGAACATGTGATACCACTACGGACGGCATCTAAAAACAGGGTATATATTTATTATGTATTCACTTGCGATCTCAATTTTAGTTATTAGATGCTATCATTTAATGATTTTCCAGGGTATCACATGTATCATTATTATGTTATCTCTTCTGGGTTGCGTGGGTACCTTTGGTGAGTGGGACTCGCGGCGCCAACGAACTCCCACGGTGAAGGTTAACTCGGTTTATTCCTGGTGAACCTCTTCAACAGACTTTTTTTCACACCACAGAACGACTTATCAACATTAAAACCATATTACATAGTTAAATAGCTTTTAGGTTATGCTGTACGTGTGTTTTTAGTTCCATCAAACAGGAACCTGCTGTAGCAGGTGAATTTTAGTTTGCATAGCTCCGCTGAGTTTTTTCAAGGTGCGTCATTGTAATATACAACTATGAGCGATAGTCCTACGACAAGTCGGGAACTGTGGTTAAAAGTCTGCCCTTTCCCCACCTAAGACGGCTTCACTTTTAGTCCATTTTAGTTAATACATTTTTTTAAATTTTCGCAACTACAAGAACATCAACAATAAGACATCTTCCGCCAGAGCTATTTCGGGATAGTCAGAGCGATTAAGGATCTCCTTAAACACTTGTACTGCTTCCTCCACATGCCTTAGCCTAACCCTTCATACATACACGCTGGTTGCAAAAACACTGTTTTATTTTTTTACTCTATAATATATATTTTTTTAGTAAGACGTAGTGCAATGCTGCTTTGCAGCGGAATTGGGCCAGCACGACCGTGGAGGTACTTCTCGCTCACTTCATACCGTCGTAAAGTGACATCAACGCTGTCACGTTTCGTGTGGTTTCTGAGTAGCCGATGGCCCAATGGGGGGAGGTGGAAAGGAAGGCCATGCATAGGTACAGTAATTATGCTGATGTTCATGGGCGTCGGTAGTGGTAGATGGGCTCCGATTCCTCGTTTATCCCCATATACTATTAAAAAAAAACATTAAAAAACCAGTATGGTTTTATTTCGTGTACATCTTTTTATTTTGATTATCCTCAGTCAATTTCTTTTACACCATCTCCCTTGTACAGACTTTAGACCATTTTTAGCTCAATTATGTATAGATCACCAATATTTATAAACCAATCTGATTCAGCAATGACAATAACATTAACGGTTATCACAAATAGTTCATAAATGGAATGACCTCATACTGCTTTTTGTACTTTGCCTTCAACAATAAATCGAACACTCATGTACCTCTACACTTATGAAATGGACTTTACATCAAAGCGTTATAGCTTTTAACCTTCAGTAACAATATTTTTTTATTCACTATGGTCGTTGAAATTAACTTTTATTAATTTATTCGGAGACTCAATATGTTTCTATACTATGACGCCACATATCGGCGCTAATGCCGCTACAAATTCATTGGGGTTTAGTCTATGAGAGTGGTTATGAAATTGTCCAGTAAAATTTAGAGACAATGGTGATAGAATTCGTGGCAAAAGTATTATGAGTGGAATAATGATACTGGCCCGATGATTAGTCCTCGTAGGACAATCTATTACATCGTGGGACGTATTCGTCATTCTGGATTTATTAAGAAATTTAGATACGCATGCCGTAAGCGTATGAATCTCATTTTTTCTATAGAAATAATAATATACAGTAGAATTAATAAGTTCTATTTTTTAAAGTCATTTAACATCGGATAATTTTATAATACAGATCGCTATCGACACGACACCATATTATCAGAAGTTTTAATTAATAAACATGTAAATTATTATTTAATTAATATCAATTATTCAATTTTTAAATAAAGTTTTAAAATGTATACATATCTTATGTGGGTATGTCCGTATCAAAATTAAATAATCCATTGACAAATTCTCGATTACTCAAAATTCACCAAAATAGAATTAATTCATTATAAATAATTAATTATATTAGGATTAAACATTATTTTAATTAAGGTACACATAATTATATCTAGATGTCTATACTACAGCCGTACGCGTGCGCAGCTTGTTTCAGAAATGAGAAATACTTTTGTTGTAAATGTTACGAATAAATGTTGTTTATGTAAATAAAGTTTTGGAATGTCTAAAACTGTTTTGTAATAACTTTTCTATTGTGTAGTTGGCTTAGTGTAAAATTATACGACGCCTGTATCCAGCAGTGAATGAATAACTGTTGATGATGATGATTTATCTGTCATGCAAAAGGTAAAATTGAAGTAAATCTGGATTATAATGTATTTTAATTTTTACAAAAAAAATAAAAATATTTATAAAATTTAAAACAGTTATATTTACCGTTAGTTCCGTTTAGTCCAATAAGTAACAAATGCACAAATACTAGAAATACAAAGTGGTTCTTTCCATTTATGGTGCCATCACACTTGCTACCACCGGCATCCACCATACTGCCACCGAATTACACAAATTTTCACACCATCGATTTTGTTATTATTTACATATTTTTTATCACGTTACTCCAAAAAAGTTTATATATGATACCTCTTATTTTTATGCAGTCTGTGAATTTAAAATTCCATTTTCAAATTCAAATTTCGAATATTAAAAGTTGAGCAACTATACGCGGCGTAGCATTGCGGTCGGTAGCACGTCGGTAACGCGACCAACTCGCTCCAAGTCGTGTGTTGTACTATCACCTCCCTCCCTCATCTCTGTTTACTCTCTACGAAATGGGGGGATCCAAGGCGCCGTGCCGTTGATCTAATGGGATATTTCAACTGATTGACCCAATGTAAATAAACTATGAGTGCTGTGAACCTATAATCATCCATCATGTCGTAGTAACGAATCGTTTAATTGAAAAAGCTTCTTAACTTAAGTAGCAATTAAATGACAAATGAAAACTCTTTCTCGTTACTGTTTAATAACGATGCTAATTAATTTAAACAGATGTTCAACTTACATTACGTGTTTTTATAGTATCTAGTATGGTTCTAAAAAAGGTTAAAACTATTTTAATAGAATTTTGGGACTGTTTTTTACTTTCATTTATAATACATATTAGGAAGTGCTAGCCAGCCCAATAACTTAGTCACTAGTAAAATTATGTGAAAGTTATTTTATTCAAAATATAAAATTTAACAGAAAAATGTTTAAATGTCTGAAATTAAATCTACCAACGGCTCAACCCTGGCCTGAGAAGAACGGTACTTTATACGGATAGTATCTATTTTTCATCGACAATTTCATTTAAGGTGTGCTCTCTTCTTATCAAACAGAATTATGATATGATAACTAGAGCCTCTTTCGTCATAATATACCGCATTGATCTTGAATTTTATATACTCTTACACACCACACTTGTGTCTAGACTTAAGCTAGTCCATGGTAAATGCAAAGTTTTTTGTAACCGACAGCATATACATTCGCTTATCGTAAGATGTTTGTCTACAAAAGGGTCGAAACCAGCTGTCCTTGGCTTTGCCAAACACTGCTAGTAAAAATTTATATAGAACTACTACAAGAGTTAATCCGTACCGTCTGTTTCGATGAAGCTGTAAAGTGATAAAAATATCTCAATAGATATTGATATGTGTGAACATATCAAGAAAACAAATATAGTATTACAGAAATAGCACACAGATTTAACGTTATAACCCGAATATTTAAATTTTTTGAATGGGCGTTACATCAGTTCCATTTTTCATTGCCACTTCTGTAGAACAAAAATGTATCTGCACATTACATATCCAGGTTCATTCCCTCGTGTATGTCTGTCTCTTACCCCGTCTGCCACAGGGCCGTATTCCTTAAAGTCTAGAGAGACAGTTGAAATGTTAAAGAGTGTGCATTAGTAGCCCCAATAATAACAAGTATAAATAATTGGTAACTACACAGAAAAAAATAATTATAAACTTTTGTTCGTGGGTGTCTTCACTTGTAGGGGGTTCCTGTCAAGATGTTGACGTAATAACACAACAATATTAACGTAATTCAATTTCGTTTTTATAATAGTTAGACTATGATTATTCAAATAATAAACTTATCTTTCTTTTTTGTTAACTAACATTTCTGGGTCTCACTTACAGGAAATGTAAAAAATAACTATCACTTCAGTGACCTATAGTATTTGAACAAGTATTATCTCTTTAAATACTATGCAATATTTAAAGAGAAGCATGTGGTTCAGCTACATACGCGCATACTGCGAAACAGCTATGTAGCTCCATTCCCCCTCCCCCAAATCGGCCGCTCCAATCAACTGACCGAACCGCGATACCGTAGATGTCAGATTACGCCGGTATCATTTGAGCGAGAGGTACCGATCGCGCCGGCCCAATTCCGCTGCAATGCAGCGTGACCTCTTACTAAAACTAGCGGTATCATGTGGTTTCATCTGCGCAACCCCAAAACAAAACTTCTATTTGTCATAGTATGGTAGTTTAGCTCATAACCTTCATAGATTAGTGCGTTCAAATGTAATAACAGTATTTAATCGTAGAAGTATCTATAGATAATGCATGTAGAGAAGCTTATGTGGAACGCAGGATATTAAAAAAATACTATACAAAATCACGGGATAAACCCAACCAATATAAAACGATCAAATAAAAAAAATTATTAAATCATATTTGCGCCCGCGCCATAAGCCATATCCGGTATTAAAAGAAAACAAAACGTCCTAAGCAATAATAGTTTCACAAAAAAATATCGACCCAGTACGCAACCCCAAAATATTTCCCCCCAATGTCGGAACAAAAAATTCAAAAGACCATTCGAAAAGGAAACGAAATAAAATACGGCTTATTTCGTTCGACGTATTTGTCGAGTTAGCGTATGCGCACCGGGCGGCCGCCGACAAAGGCGCTTTGCTTAAATAAAAAACGTTCTAATTTCAAACCGGTCGCCCCTCTGCGCACGCGCTCCTGCGCATCCCTTTACCCATTATTATGCTGAAGAGGTCATTCACAGTTCGCACAATGGCACCCATACAAAGTTATGGCTGTTAATAGGCAAGACTCCTTTCAAGTCCTCATTCCGTGTTATTACATTCCGATAAAATTTATATAGCTCTTTAAATATACAATATACCAATACGTATTACATATACATATAGAAATAGTGAAAAATATATAATAAATGAGGACTTTACATAAACGTGGTAAACATGGGAGCTATTGAATCGATCGGCATAGAACCATTACTCTATAATTTTTTAAACTTAATTATTCGTCGATTACTAAAGTCGCACTTAACCTTTTGTTTCCTTATAAATTGTAACGCTATAAAACGGAGAATGGCGTTATAGAACTACGTCAACCAAATGATACGTACTCTTAAAGTGCGGAGAGAGCTGTAACGGCCGCTTTATGATGGCAGCACTTTCCTAAGGAACCTTCCTATCCAATCAGGCGGGACAGGGCAAGCAACTATAAGAATTTATTTATTTACATCGGATTGACTGAATCTCCTTTGGATTGGAAATTGGGTATTGTCACTATAATCGTCTTTTGCTACGTAGCTTTTTTGTTACCTAGCTATTCAAGCCAAATAAGTAGATGCTATTCCAAGTTACGTCCAACATAGTAGGCGAGTATTTAGTCAAGTTTGAGTGATTCTTATTAGTGTCCCATTGAACTTTCGGTTTCGGCCACTTTCGGCCGCAGCCTCGGTTTCGGCCAAATATAGGCCGAACATGTCAGCCTTGCTGAAACTCCTTATACGGAAACAATCCTGCGGCATTCGGTCAACTACGAGGCTATTTTATGTATAAATGATTAGGTACATAATATTTTTAACAATAATAGAACTAACCTGCTTGAAATTTATAGCAAAAGTAATAACACTAAGCAATAACGAATAGTCCCAAAATTAGTAATCTACACTTATATCACATAAAGAAACCATGTTGAAGTTATATTTTTAAATTATTTCATATAAAATTAGTGAACACACTTACATAGTAAGAAGTAGTCACATGCTGCATTGCAGCGGAATTGGGCCTACTGTATAAAGTGACATCTTCCTTGTCGTGTTTTGTGCGGTATGTGAGTAGCCGGTGATGCACTGAAGTTATGCGGATTTTCATGGGTGTCGGTAGTCGTAAGAAGAACTAGATTAGTCGTTTGTCCTCCTATACTAAAAACATTATTTTTATAACGGCTGCTCACAAACCACACGAAACGCGGTAGCTGCCACTTTACGGCGGCGCCATGTACACGAGAGGTGTCTCTGATCGTGCCGATTCAATTACGCTGCAATGCAGCATATAACAGCCTCTTATTAACTAATTTTAGGAACTTTAATCATCTTTTAGTAACAGGCTTTGCGAGAATAAACGATACACGCATTTGTTGGCATGGGAACCTTCGTGACCTTTTCAGTATATAGCAGAAATTTGATCATTAGGAGGTTTTCAGTGACAACCGGGACTTTCAAAAATTGCACAAGCAGGGGTTAGACATGTATGTATCCGATCGCCCATTGAAGATATATCTTATATCCTCAATGGACAATCGGAAATATCTCAAGCCCCATAGAAAGTCATCAATTTACACAAGTTTTAACATTGTATGAGCGATACTTGGTACAATGCATCAACCACCCTAACACCTTTTAATTGGGTGTATTAAAATTATAGTATTATAACAATTAAATAATTACTTTAAATATGAACACGTGAATTTCGGTTTCGGTTTCGGTCGAAACTGAGACCCTGGCCGAAAGCTAGATTTTGATTTCGACTGAAAAACAGTTTCGTTCATTCCGACCGAACGACTAATTTCTATTTATTCACTTGTCGCCAAAGCATGCAAGACCAGAAGAATGACACCATAACCAGTGTAGTGTGTACAGAATATATAAGGAGGAACTGTGTCTTCCAATGTGGGAGAGTGGGGGTGAGAAATAACCGAACTCACCGAGTGATGTTTGAATACTGATTTATTACTTAACAAACGTAATGGACGCAGACGCGTGGAAACGCAGACTTAACCTAATAAATTATGATGAAATAGTATATTTTGTACAGCCAGAACATACTCGTAATGTTTACGGAATTTATACTCCTGTATTAACTTCGTATGACAAAATATTACGTATACGAGTACAAGATTATATTGAGACATACGATATGTTTGTAGCGGGTGAAGTCTCGGACTGCGGCTAGTATCGAATATTCCTTGTTAATTGTCAATTACTTTGTTAATTAGTAAGATAGTCATGGACCTCCTGCTGAGGGCTGACGAATTGCTCATTAATTCCTGTTTCTTTTTATGATCCAAATTGTTGGACCTTGTAGCAATTATTTATACAAACCTACCGTAGTATGAACAGTGAACGTTGACGTGGTCGATTTAATAGTAGTACAATTTTTTAACATAAGTTCTATACTTGAGTGCATTATGATGATATTATCTGCTTTAATGTGACGCCCAAATTTTCTAAGTAATTAATTTAAATGAATGCAATCTAGGAATTTGTATTTAATTAAGTACATTACTTAAAATAGACAAGGAAAAACGAATGCACAATATTCGTTTAAAAAAATTGTTTCGACCTTTAAGTTCAGATTTGTTTGCATTTTTTTTTTCAAGAGAGCCACCAATTGCCACAATTGCCTAATTGCTCACATGACGGCTAATTCCTGTTCCAACTATACATATATCTGTGACATAAGAAGTTGCAGTAACTGGCTTAACAAATTGAGTTATAAATCTGCGATTCCCAAGCGTTGATAAGGAAAGACGAACAGAGTATAAATATAATTAGGCTCTCCTTGTGACGACCGGCTGGCTCAGTTAGTAACGTGACGGTTGGGCCGCGTGTCACGCCAGATGAATGTTTTTATATGTATAATGAATTATTTCTATAATAAAATTTTCAATATATAAAATTTCTTAAATTTATAAAAATATTAAATATATTTTCGTAGTCTAACTCCTATAACTCAAGTCCTTACGGTACTTACCACAGGACTAGGCCAACGTGGTGTGATAAGTCCACAGTTTTTCTTGGTTAATTTTTTCTCATCTCGATTAACGGGAAACAAAAGCAATAGTGTAATCTGTAAGACACAAGAAATTCAAAATTATTTAAACACCGGGCTGGTGTAGGTTCAGAGCTTCCATTCTGCCACATATTCTCATCAACATCAGTTTGGCACAGACCTTGAGAATATATTTTGACAATTGAATTATAGTATTGGGGAACGAACGAGCAATCAGAGCCTTTTTCGACTACCGACCCCCAGAAACATAAGCACAATTAATATGTTGAGGCGTTTCCCTCCTTTACATCTCCCCCCATTGGCCACCTACAGTCACAAACCGCATGAAATGCGACAACGAAGATGTTACTCTAAGCCTGTATAATGCGAGAGGTACCTTCCCAATGACGTCGGACCAATTACACTGTTATGTAGCATAGCACTACCTCTTACTAAATTATGTTGATGAACCAATCAGTTAGTTTTCTTAATTAATGTATTATCTTATTTTTTATATTAATCGGAAAAACATTTCTTTACGCTACAATATTCTGTTATTTATTTATTTGTCCTCATTTCTTGAACTAGCAGTATTTATAGTATCCGTACCCCACAAATTTCAAAGTATACAAAAGGCCTGTAATATAAATTAAAGAGGAACCGGACGATCAATCATTCGGCTGTGTTTACACCACTACCATGACGAGGGCATATTGGAAACTAATTACTACAGTGTGTAATGACGGCTGTTTTCATATTTTATTGTAAGACTAAATT
>JAFELO010000383.1:348538-358626 GCA_017140195.1 Eumaeus atala | reverse complement strand
GACACATGAAACCAAAAAATATCAGAAATTATAATACTTACAAACTTGAATGTTGATAGCTCGTTTTCAGTTGAATCCGACTTAAACTGGTTTTTCAGTCAAAACCGAAACCAAAACCTAACTTTCGGCCGAAACCGAAGTCCATGCTCTCGTGTTCATATTTAAAGTGTTCCTATTATTTAATAAAATCGAAAATCTATACAATTTTTTTATTATGTATAAACATTTTAATTTGAATACACACAGCTAAGAGGTGTTTATGTCATTGTTGCGTGGCACCATCTATCGCTTATACAATAAGAAGACCAGTGTAAAGAGATGTGGATTACCATGCGGCTTATTAAATATATGCTATCGCGTTTCGTGCGGTTTATTTGTAGCTGGGGGCCCCTCGACGGGGAGAAGGAGTAACGAGGGCAACAAATCTGCATGTCAACAATAATGTCCCTGGGCCGTCGGTAGTCGTCAAAATGCTCTCGTTTGCCCCTATTTTATAAAGAGAAAAAAACTATAAAAGCGTAGCACTCATATGAAATGAAATAATTTATCAATATAAGTTCGACGTGAATTGTTTTCTGTGGCATCATCATGTCAAAAATGAAGTATTTATTACTTATGTTTATTAATCTTAGGACTACTTGATTAGGTAAGGCTGTTAAAATTATTTCTACTGTGAGTAGACTGTTTTTAAGGAACCGAGGTAATGCACCGGGCATTACCTCGGTTCACCTTTTTTTTAAGTGAGCGTATTTTGTTGATAGAATAGGGGGGCAAACGAGCATTCGGAGCCTTTTTACGACTACCGACGCACGTGAACATCTAGATAGTCACTATTTAGATGCACTGCCCTCCCTTGCCACTTGCTACACACAAACCCCACAAAACGTGACACACAAGATGTCACGCTGGTATCTTGTGAGCGAGAGGTACCTCCTCGATGGTGGAGCAGCAGGGCACTACCTCCTACTAAAGTATATAAAGCGTATATGTATCAATTGACTGAAATTCATATCAAACACTGCGACTTAGTAGTTAAGCCCCTTAATAACACCATGTTCAATAAAAAGTCCCTCCAGCAAGACTCGGCGCTCCTCCGCAGTACCACATTGGTGGCATACCAGCTCCGACTTTCTCTGAGCGACTCCACACAGATAGAAGAGCTTGTTCTTAATGCCATGATAACTTATAGTCCCTAACCAATCCATACGATTGACAGTGAAAAGAGAGCGTGCTTCTATTGATAACCGGCCCTGACGTTTACAGGACTATATTGCAGCCAATGGAAAGCACTTTAAGCTTTTATATTCATTTTTAATTGTGTGTTAAACTAACACACTATAAAAGTAATGAATGTTATTTGCAATTTAAAAATATTTTTTCTTTGTTACATTATCTATGGCAAGACGTGGCATATATATTGTTACTAATTCTACTAATACACAATAAACTTATGTTATATATATTATATTAAATAACTATCATTAATGAGCTGGAGAGTTTGTCTGTATGGTTGACCATGTTATTCTCAGGAACTACTAATACAGTCAAGAAAACAATTACTGATATAGTGATATAGGGAATGTAGTGGCTACTATCTCACTGCGACAAATAAGAAAGTAATTATGCGAGTGACGTAGCAGGACGCTGTTAGTTTTATATATCAATAAAGTGATCTCTTAGTTTTGGTGAGCCAAGTACTGAGTGCACAGCGTTTGTAATCAGTGTGGAAAACAGAAGTCCAAACGATGTGCGACAGTACGTGCCCGAACTGCCAACGAAGCACTGAGCCACTGAAGATTGGCCTCGTGACGGCACATCCTCTCTCTCTTTGTATGACACGAGTAGAGCGACAATGAAATAACAAGGCGCTCATTCAACTGGCGCACCGCAACTTTATTGCATTCAAGAAAATCCATAAAACGTACCAGTCGTAGAATATTAATTTGGCCTCTGCGTGTGATATTCAAATTAGATAAAGATCACTTTAATGTTTTTAGGTGTTATTTCACAAATTATATCACGATTGTCACCCTGTCTATTCACTACTAATGGAACGAGATTCAATGCAAAGAAAAAAGAGAAAATCTGACGACCTATTGGCGCAGTGGTAACGTAAGCGCGTATGCCGAGCGCGTTACGCCAGTTAAAAATTTTGTTATATCAAATTTCTTGAATTTGTAAAATGTTTCCGATGTAATGTAAAATGTTACGATATTTGTAAAATGTTACGATCTAGTAACATAAGTGAATAGGTACTTAACAGGGGAATGGCGTAACCTGATGTGATGTGTTTTTACTTTTAGAATAACCAGTCAACTTCGCAGAAATAGAACGTAGATTAGATAGTACTTTTTTTTCATTATCATATAATCACAGTACCTTTTCATTTGTTTAAAAAAAACGGCTGCCATGCTTGTATTGTAAAAAATAATTCACCGTGCAGAAATTGCGGTATTAATTTGAAAAGGGTCTCTTTGTTAATATTATGGAAGTATACGGAAAGGTATTTTTAAAGGATATTTGGTACAATTGTTCTTTTATCTGCGCCAATAAAATAGATCCAATATGTTGCGAATTTTATACCTATAAAAAATCTGTTTGAATTAATGTATTATTATTATTTATTACAAATTATTATGTATTAGAAATTAGTAACCAAAAAATTTTTATTCTTTTTTGGTTACTAATTATTATTTATGAACTGTTTTATTTAGATGTTCTCTGGAATTCGGAAATAATAAAAAAGTTTTGGTTACTAATTAATATTCATGAACTGTTTTATTTACATTTTCTCTGCAATTGGAAAATGATATCTTTTTTTTTCAGTTGCGATTACTAATTAACATTTATGAGGTTTTGTTTTATTCTGTATATTTTTTGTCAGGACTCTACACAAAAGCAGTAACAAACATAAGCAGTGCAAATGCACTGAAAAAAAATGTAATTCTACTTAATACTATTAAAATAAATATATAAGTAAAATTGATTTATTTCAGACTTAACATCCATAAATTGTTAGCAGAAAAAAATTAGAAACATGGACAGAAATAACTTAAATCATGTTAGTAAAAAATGTAGTTTTTAATTAATTTATTTATTCATTTATTACGCCCAACATTGTGCATATGCCGATGACTATACAACCAATGATGCACTATTGAGTAGAATATATAAAAATACAATCTTCAGTACTTCTGTGTCTCTCGTACTTAAACTGACTATTAGGAAAATTTTACTAAGAGAAAAAGAGTTTGCAGGCGGATTGGGTTGATACGACCGGGGAAGACACGCTCGCAAGACACCACCGTAGAGTAAAATCTAGAATGTCGCGTTACGTGTTGTTTGTGAGTGGTGAGGAGAAGGCGGCGGGAAGGGAGGGTAACGCATCTGCATGACAATAAACTATGTCTATGAGCGTTGGCAGTCGTCTAAAATTGTAGATAGTAAAAGGTTGAATCATATTTTTTTATAGCACACCAGGCAACCTCTACATACCTCTTCCTAATTCAACGACAACGAACCACCTGGTTATATCTTAAATATTGCTAACGAGAACACCCTAATTTATGTAATGAATCAATAGTGGTGTTGAGCAATTAATAGAGTAGGATATCCACACTTATTCTAGATAGTAACAAATTTGCAAGTAGAATTTTCCTTTAATTGCCACAATTTATGGCCTACGAGGAGTCAATAAATACACCATTGATTTTCATAAATACTTGAGTTATTGTACCAATTTCATTAAACAAATAGGTCTAAATACGTGGCCGATACTCGTCCAGCCGCTTTAGTGAACGGTGCATTTGTTTTAATAACGACCCAGTTTATGTGATGACTGAAAGCCATGCTACACAGCGGACTATAAATTTAATTAGTAGGTAATATAAAAGGCGCTTTTGGTCGGAATATTGGCTCGAATTTTTAGTGCTATGGTTCATGCGTGATTTGCACGGATATTTAAGAATATATAGCCGATATGAAACACCGATGTGTTACAAAATGGTAGTTTTATCTGTCAGTTTGTAAGTAATATATACGTACAATAGCTTAAAACGTACTTCACGAACAGATCTGATTTTTTAAATTTTGTATGGTAAAATATGAATGATATAAATTTCCTAAAATGACTTCCGGCTCGGTTGACGACAATGATCCTACAACTACTCTGTCAGTACTATATACAAGTCAACGATGATACAACTACCTTAGTTAACATCATGCATTATAAATAAAATCGCCTTATTTTAAACGAATTTACAAAACCCGTAAATAATTGATTGATGAACGAACGGCCGTATTTTGCATTCGGCTATTTACGGGCATTTCCTCCGCTTAACCCGTCGGCCGCGTGATTAATGGTGACCAGCGCCACCTATTAAAATTTATCTGGATGTGCGCTTCGCTTCATATGGAAGGAAGTGCGGATTTGCGACGTTAGTTCTGGTTGATGAAACGTTTTCCTTTTAAGATTTATCCTTATTGGTAATGTAAAAATGGGAGTATAAGTTTTAAATCAAGAGTAATGTAAAATAATCAAAGCCTTATTCGGTACTGAGTTTGTAGATTGTAATATTTTGCTTGTAAATTTTTTAAAGAGAATATTGTCTATTACAATTAGGTAGATATAACTTCGAGAAGGAAGCCGATAGGAGGATTCAGTTGGGTCGGGCAGCATTCCGGAAGCTTCGTCACATTCTGACGTCGCCTATACTGCAGAGCTTGAAGGCAAAAGTCAAATGCGTTCTCACCGTGATGACCTACGGGGCCGAAACATGGCCTCTTAGTTTAGGGCTAGTGAACGTGCTACGTTGGGTGTTTCTTTGTCCGACAGAATTAGTAACGAGGTCATAAGGCCGAGATCTAAATTATCCGATATCACGCGATGAATAAGCTCACTGAAGTGGCAAAATGGTCGTATACTCAGAAGAACAGATAGTAAGGTTCTGGGGTGGAGGCCGCGTCAAAAAAACGAAATGTTCGTCTACCGTTCACCAGGTGGGAAGACGATATCCGTACAGTAGCCGGTCCGGGATGGACGCGAGAAGTAGGAGATCGGTCGTCTTGACGTTCATTGAGAGAGGTCAATGTCCAGCAGTGGACGATAAGGGCTGATAATGATGATGATGATGATTGTCTAATATTTTTTGATATAATGGAAAACAGGTTTACTCGAGGAGTGAAAATACAGTATATGTTTCTAACAAAAACATATACTGTATTTTAAAGCTAGTTCTACAGCTATTAAATGTTAAATATTTGACGCTCTGTGTATGCGTAGTCCCTTTGTCCGCGATCCCCTTTGCTGTTCTACAATAAAATGACAACAAATAGTGATAATATCGACGATAAAATGTTTAAACCACCAACGAATGATTTGAAATGCTATATAAGCATATGAAGATAATTTAAAACAGTAAAATCCATTTATGTACGTCGAAATACATTACCCGTGTCACGGTCGATTTAAAGTACGAAAATTATCGCATGAGCCTTTCATCCTTACGAGTGTATACCATAATGGTGTACAAATTATTTATAGGACGTGCCGTGGTAAAAGGTGCCGCGTAGGGTCGCCTTGCCTACGCATGTTCCACCGCGAATAATTTGCAACTTGCTAATAGTTGTTCTGTGTCAGACAAAAGTCGTTCCCCTGTACATTTGTGTATGCAAACCTTAGTCCTTACTTGGAAATATTTTCCATCAACACTAAAAGGCAATATACACTGTACGCTATTTTAGGGTTAGATGTTTATTTAATGGGCATTTGTATATTGTCGTTTTAGATTGTTAACTCAAAAAAATAATTATTTCGTAGCCCGAATACTACATACTATTTTACATTAAGTTTAAAAATGTATGAAGAAAAAAGTGGAACAAGAATGAAATACATATATTGAAATTTTTTGAAGGTCTATGACCTATAATGTTTATTTAAAAAATGTTTGAGTAACACATACAACATAACAGTACTTTGATAATCCAAATACACAAATCACCAAGCTATATTAGGATTAAAAAGTTATGATGAAAATAAAGTCTAGGAGAAAAGGAGTTCCAAGTGAAAACTTATCAGACTATCTCGTGTAATTTGGCAGTCTTCTGCAAACCATTACATATCAAGCCAAAAAAATGATGTTTCCACCCATACAACATCGTTCATACCAGTTTTAACCGAGAGTTCATTGTCTTGCATCCAAAGCACTTAAAAAACTATTCGGTTTTATTATTTACGAAATAACCATTTATAAATAATCTAATGTTCACTTCATCATCGGCATCACTTATTGATTCAAAGCTGAATAGACAGACTACATTCAATCTATATTAGTAATATAAAGCTGAATAGTTCGTTTGTTTGTTTGAACGCGCTAATTTCTGAAGCTACTGGTACGAATTGAAAAAATATTTTTGTGTTAAATGGACCACGTAACGTGGATGCAGGTTATATACCATGACGAGTCATAGGACCAAAGCTACGTGGGTGAAACCGCGGGGGGATGCCTATAAGATATAGAAATTTTATATTCCATTGAATATTTATATTTACTCGTATGTATTAGTCAATAGCGGCAAATATCTTTATTTTTATCAAAGAAATCATTTATTGATTCTTTCTGCTACACAAATAGAATAAAAATATTGTTTCATGAATTTAAAACGAAAGATTTTCTAGCGAAACATTAAGTAGCTATTTATGTTTTGCATATTCATAAAGAACTCTTCATCCTCTTATTTATGTTCTACAAGAACAACTCCAGAGCAATACGTCGACGTGTCGGAACACTTTTTTACGATGCTCAAGTACTCGCAGACGTACTAAAACTTGTTCGCCAAGTTTAAGCTTTATTTTAATTTTCTACGCCAAGTTTCCTGGAAAAAAGTAGTAACTACTTAGCACGTGCCACAAATAAAGTAGACGTTTATGGGACCCATCGACGTTCCAGACCTCCCGTTCGGTTCACAAAAATGTTATACCTCTTTAACAGTTTGCTGTAGTTTCACCGAGCAATGTTTATTCCTGTAATATGCCTCAGAATGTATAATAATATTTTCCTTATCAGACACAAGGTAGTCTTTGATATTTTATATGTATATGAAATAGGGGGCAAACGAGAAATCGAAGCCATTTTACGACTACCGATTCCCATGAAATCCGCATAATTATTATGTCGACGCGTTGCCGTCTTTTGACTACTAAAACCGCACGAAACGCGACACTAAAGATATCACTTTGCGGCGATATTATGTGAGCGAAAGGCTCCTCCCCGGTCGTGCCGGCCCAATCCCGTTGCATAGAAGGAGGTAGTGCCATGCATAGTGCTTGATCCTCCTATGCAGCATGGCACTATTTCTTTTAATCGCGTCTTTCAGCACGTGAAATGTATGTTCTGCTTCTATGTGGTGTACTCGGATTGAATATGACCTAATCTTAAAGTAGACCACGACTATGTACAGTGAATATCTCATCAAATTTTATTCAATAGCTTTTAGTATTTAGTTTTACTATAAAATACTTGTGCTTTAGACCACACAACGAAAGTAAGACTTCGTCAGCTATATGAAATGTAACTGGCTATGAGAGGGAGAGAAAGAACAAATTTACACAGCAGTCTCCTGCCCCTACAGTTAATACGAAAAGTAACTATTTTCTATTTTTAATAGATAGGATATCTTTTTAACTTTCGTGTATCTCTCTCCCTCTCTATCCATTTCTATCTTCATTAAATTATATATCCCTCTAAACATTCGTTGCCCTTGTTTTCGTAAAGTTCTCGTTATGCATTCACCAGCTTGCTCCCCAAATAAAGCATGCATATAGAAGTTTTACTTCAAAAATCATTATTAATATCTGAAATAAGGTTGGGATAAAATGACCAAACTATTATTTAACATCCAGAGAGTATGTCTCCCAACTTAGTATAGTAGACAGACCTCAGTAACTAACTACTAACTACATTTAAGTAACACTGTTATTAAATGATACGTATAGTATAAATGACTGCGTTTGGGACAAGAAAGTATTGGAAGATAATAAAAAGGCTACGATTTCTGTACTAGAGCCGATTGTATTGCCGAACTGCAACTAGGCGGGCTCTTTAATGGCTACACTTAGCAGCGAAGCATAAGGCATACGATAATGATGAAGATATTCTCAATTTGAAATCAAATCCAATTATAGGCAGGCATGCACGCTTGAGCGCTACCTAGCAGCGTATAAACTAATCAGTGATTACGAAACTAAGATGGCTACATACGCGTAGACCTAGCTCATGACTACAACACATCTTTACGCCGATTCCTTAAGGGATAGGCACAGAAAACCGAGTACCACATGTAACTTACACTTGTTCTGCTTCTTCAACATAAATTATTCTCTACATACAAACACGACACCAGTTTCAGACAGTACCCGATCAATATGGCCCGTTGAAGGGGAGGAGAAAAGCAGAGGACCACATCTGCATGCAACGATAATGTGGAAGTCTATGTGCGTCTTATGCAGCATGGCACTACCGCTTCCTATCTGATTTTTTTGTTACTTACGTCTAACTTACCTTACGAATAATACGAAGTTACCATTAATCATGCTTATATCACCTCCAAATAGGAGCCTTATATGACTTATTCCTTTGATAATCTAAGAATATGTGAGAAAAGATAACGCAGAAACTCGCAAATTGTCCTTATCCGATCCATCTCACGTTTTTCGGACGGAAACGAGTTGCCGACTCCACGGAGCCGTAGTACGTTATGTCTATTGACGTAACAGAGCGATTGTGTACGTCGTGTCATATTTATATGCGATATAAAAGATATTTTGATGCAGAGTCGCAAGTGCTTGTGTTATGAGGAATAAAGCATTTTATGGTCGTGGTAAAAGAATATAAGAATAGTGGGGGATCATCAGGGCATCAAACCTCTTTTAAATATTAGTACAACCGCTGTATTTAGACCAGGCTGTCCTTAAATATAAATCTCTTCACTCTGCGTACTGTTAGCACCTACTGTTACCTGCCCAAGCCCAAGGAGCCCAAGGATCTTTGTATGTATATGTATATATATATATATATATATATATATATACCGAAGGGTCATTAATTTTATAAGTTAACAACGTTAAACTTATATAAACACATTACGCTTAAATATAACAAATATCGCAGAGAAATTACAATGTCATGTATTGAATTCGATGATTGATCCAATGATAACGTTAAGAAAAACAACTGAAATCATGCCGCAAATAACTAAACAAAAACAAAAAAAAACTAACTGAAGCAAATAACGTGATTGAAAAAGACGTCACTGTGACACAATAGAGACACAAGATGTTGCATTTTCTACGGCTTGGAACAACTCCAGATAGCAACAAACAGAAACACGTAGTACTTGGCATGAGCGACAGATTCCTCGTTTACCATTCCTTATACCTTCCACTGCAACTTATAAAAGTCAATTAAACTTAACTTATACTTAACTTTACAATATTCCCAATAATGCGCTGTATCAATCCAAATATTGGAAAACTCGTTTAATAAAAATTCTCATATATTCGAAAGCCCTTTGAAATATGTGTGCATATTTTAAATGGTTCTCAAAACCAACACCAGAGCGGTGTTATTGAATGAGATGTTGTCTTTATAAGGCAAACTTTTCATCCACAGCACTCTTCACCCTAATCCGGATTTGCAACTCTACGCTACAAAGCTTTCCGACTCGTTTTTTAATTAAAAATAAAGTTAATACAGCTCAAAATTCGACAGATGTATGGGCAGACTTTTGTATAATATTCTTGGTTTGAAAATCCGTGTATATATTTGATGAAACAGAGGTATTATGTATTTTTTCTATCTGCATATTCTGTTTTTGCCCTGAGAATTTTAAGTGATGTGTATGTATGTATGTAGACACAGGATATTTATGTAGTATTGAATTAATGCGATAAGCTCCTTACATTTTCTGACTTTTCGTGTTATTTATGACGTGGGTTGACGATTTTTTTAAAGTAAAGGGACGAACCAACAGTTTCAGCCTTTATGCAACTACCCACGCGAATAAATGTTGTTGCTGTCATTTTTCAATTG
>JAFELO010000383.1:275790-348430 GCA_017140195.1 Eumaeus atala | reverse complement strand
CGATACTATACTACACATGGATGATATGTGAAAGAGACACTTCATGAAAGCGATAGTATGGACGGCCCCATTCGACTGAAAAGCGATGATACTACCACGTCTATGTGCCATTTTCTTTCTAACAAACAAAGGTTAAACCGTTATATAAAAGTACTACATTCTACTTCCTGAGTCATGTAATATGTGTCTTAAGATTCGCATCACATACGAAGGTAATAACACGGCGATAGGGCAGCTGGGACAATGAGGAGATCCGAGACGGTCGTAACTCAGTCGTGATGGCCTGTACACGTGAGAACTTGTTAAGACAACGACCTGTTTGGTTCGACTAGTAATGTCAGGTGGAACATACTACTTAAATAAAGACACGTCATCAAAGATTTGACTCTTGGTTTTCTTTTATTAGTTAGGGAATATATCATTTGTGCCAAATATCCTAATGAGATATGAATATCGCCGATACGATACGATCTGAGCCACAATTGAAATGCGATTTAGCTGCTATTTAATTTTTGAGTAATGGTTTTATATAATATATTATGCTAAGTATTTTAATGAACTTTATTTAGCTGTACATATATTGGCTTTGTTATATTGGCTTTGTAAAAAATAATAGTACAGAAAATGTAATTAAAATTATATCTAAGATAATAACATCATAGTTTGCATCAAGGATGACGAAATTATCATGATATCAACATATATACCTGACTACTGCTTTATCATTTCGAACATTCTTCAACTAAGTTGGGGAATACTAGGCTTATTAGAATATTATTCCCGAACTTAGTTGAAGAGCACGCACAATGTGCGTCTTTCAGTGAAGGCTAACATTGAGTCTTTAGTACTTAAAAATAAGGTTGATGTTAATTACTTCCTACTCCTCCTGTTCTCTTCTGATTAAATTAGTTGCGGGTCCTAAGACAGTTGTAGCTTCTTCCCTTTGGCTCCGTTGCGATCATATCAATGGCTTCATAGTGGATGCTGCTGTCAATCCTGGGGACACAGGAGTAGCAATGAGTGGTGGGCCAAGCACGTAAAAAAATGTGACAGAGTCGTATTTATAATGTATTGCTATAAAATATCGGGCGCACATTGGCACGCTATAAAAATACACTTTATCCTTTATTAAATCTCCGTCCGTTTTACTTAGAAAGATCTAAAAAATATGTGACTTTACTTGATTTTCTCCCAGGCCTCTCAGAGTCGAGAGATTACTTACTCGCGTCAGGATTTAACGATCCGCAATAAATTTACTCTAGCGACTCAATATGAATACTTTGCAGTAAAAGGCTTGAGTCGCAACAGACCAGTGGTTACAGACCCGGGCTACGTCGAGTGTTACGAGTACAGGGTATTTAGCTCGATTAACAATAAACTGACGATGATTAAGAGTTATTATTTTAATATTGGTATGAGAAAAGGGCATACTAACTAAGAGACTAGGTACTTCTCACTCACATGATACCGCCGTAAAGTGACAGTTATGCTATCGGGTTTCGTGTGGTTTGTGAGTAGTCGATGGCCTATTGAAGGGGAGGAGGAAGGGAGGACAACGCATCTGCATAACAATAATGCGGAAATGCATGGGTGTGCGTTTGTAATCGTCCAAAGGCTCCAAATTTTCGTTTGCCTATACTATGAAAAACACTAATGGTCAATACTAAAAGGTAGAATCATGCCGCATTGCAGCCGAATTGTACCTGACTGGAAAGGGATCTTCCCTCCTGGGGAAGACCTCATATGATATTGCTTTAATGTGACAACTAAACTGTCGCATTTCATGGAGTTTGTGAATGGCCGGTGGTCAAAGGAGATAAGGAGAAAACTAAGGGAAATGGAAAATTGAATCGAATGTCTATGGACGTCGGTATCACCTGATCACTGATTGCCTCGTTTCTTTAAGTCGCAGTAGCGAAGGGACTACGACTTAAAGGAAAGAGTACTTACTGAAATAAGAATTTCGTTTCCTTCGTTGGGTAAATTAGATTCTGATGTGTGTATTGCGGTAGGAAGTAGTTATGCCTGTGTAACTAAGATATCACTGTGAACTGGATCAAATATTGTGAAAATTAAGTTCAATAAGTTTCAAACGCCTTGCCCGCCTTGCCCACCTTGCCCGCCTTGCCCGCCTTGCCTCCTCGCCTCCAACTGGTCACTGGCTAATTATGAAAATTTTGCACGTGAGGTAACTCCCTGGTCGTCCTGACCCAATTTCGCTGCAGTGCAGCATAGCCCTTATTAATAAACATATCACATCTTACCACAATAAAGAAACAATGTATTTCGTAACGCAAACCATTAGGATTCAGCCTTGTCTAAATACTCCGTATTAGAAGTGGTGGATCTTTAATATTCCCACAGGATAAATGGAATCAGACACAAAAGGAATGAAACGATACTTATCCCCAGGGCTCAAGTATTTGTTGTACTCGGAAGAGCTTAATTTTCGTTCTGATTTCTAATCAAAATGGTAACCGTACTCGTTTGTATAATTGAATACTTTTCAATTCGATGGGATAACGAAGAGAAAAAAAATCTTACTTTCTTGTAAGGTTTACCTTTATTATCTGGATAAGACATCTATTGTATATAATACTAAAACGAGGAAATATTTGAATATTTGTTTTTTGTTTGCATTTAATATTCGATCTTAATTTTTCTACCATTAGTATCGTACGTTATCTGAGATGAACATAGGCTATTTTATATTATCTAGAACGTTATAGATAATCCTGAAATTCGATAATACAAACAAATGTGCGAAAAAAAATATAAAAATACATCCTTATATCGCAGCTGCAGAAATTATTGACAACTAGCTGTCCCGACAGACGAAGTTCTGTCATAACTTGAATTACTTGGAGATGTGAAATGTTGACGAGGCCGAAATTAAAATGTGTATATATGTATTTTAGTAAATCAATTATAATTATCAATTGAATATTTGCCATATTTTGTGAAATATTCGTGCGGAGTCGGTACGGGCTGCTATATTCTTATAAGTATATAATTTTTAGAACGATTCTTCTTCTTAAAATTGAACGAATGACGTTCAATTTTATGACAGTGGATAGCGTTTTATTACTGCTTTATCGAATCGGACGGACGAAACCATCCATGGGAGTTTCCTAGGCATGACTTGTACAGTTTATGGGCAATAATAATAATATTAGAATTTCGGCTATAGCGGCCAGCCCTATTGAGATAAACCAGATACGCAGTACAAATTATAAGGTGTTTGCGCACACAGGTGCCCTCTCTTTTCCCTCATTCGTGTGTTACGACTGGTCTGCAATCCGACACTACCGGGTACGACACTACAGATATCATATGCAGGACCGACTGCCTGCCGTGTTCTGAGAGGCACGGGGGGTGTAACACCGCCAACTTGAAATCCTACTAACATTTTTATGTTCAGTCCTACCTGGGATTCGAACCCTGAACCTGGAACCTCACGTCTGTGATTGAACATGCTCACCACTACACCACGAGGCATATATTCAGGTTAGTCAATGATTGTATGTCATTATTTTAATTATACCAACTCACAATTGAAAGCTGAGATCCGCAGAAGAAGAGATCAGCCATATTGGAAGAAGAGATCAGCCATACTGGAAGAAGAGATCAGCCATATTGGCGTCCGTTGAAACATTAGAAGTATCGGTATACTGCTGGACATGGCCAGTTCATAAATAAACACAGGAGATGATGATGATTGTTGACCATTCCGAGATGGATGAGAAGCAGGAGATCGGTCGTCTTGGCGTTCATTGAGAGAGGTCAATGTCCAGCAGTGGACCGATAGTGGGCTGGTAATGATGATGATGATGATACAGCAAATAAATAAGAATTTTCTATAAAGAGCAGAATATGTATTTCCACAAGTTGAATCAGCCCATCCGTACGAAAACATGCAAGAATTTACGGGACCAAATTAGCATACGGGGCGCGTTACGTGAATTGCGAGAGGGTTACTTTTAATATTTTTTTATGAAACGCGTCTCACAGCAAAATATTAGCCTATACTTTATATCACACAGATCAAGGTGAGAGAATATTTATTGTGTATCAGTAACGGAAACACAAATCGAGCTTAGTAAAAAATGTGGTATAAGGATCAAGAAAAAGTGGAAATACTTTTAGTTGTTTTCGCTCTTTCTAAATACATTTAATTTTTCTGACATTATATTGGTGTCTTCAGTTTTCGCAAATATTTGCTCATTACAATACAACTACTTTTACTGATTTTATCGCGGTTTAATCAATTATTTAACTAGCCCGATGTTTCAGAATATTTACAGCAACCACAGTCTAACCAGAGTATAAGTGAAAATTAACGTAATTCAGTCCAGCATCAAAAGCAATTAGCATATTTGACTCAACATCTCCCCTTCCCCTTCTCTTGCTTTTATTTTTCCTATACCTGCATTATTTCTTATACGTACCTTACGTGTTATTAAAATTTAAGTTTTCCGTTCTTATTAGGAAAGACATAGTAGCACAAATAAGGAAAGTTCCAGAAAATATATGAGTATATCGTAACAACAATACATGCTCACAGTGCAATATCTAACAAAAATATTTTCGGTTAGTTACCTTGGCTGACTTTACTTCGAGTATTTGTTCGTCGTGTATTTGTATAACCTGATTCTATCGAGCACTTTTTCGTTTTCCAATTGTCCATGGAATGCTGCACGTAATTCGTTTTAGGCAAAAATATTGTCTACCTATGTTTTGGGAACGAGAAAATTGCTTTTCGTTATTTGAAAAATGAGGATATGTTGTGAAGATTATCAATATGTTTATGCCGTTATACGGGATAATTTTATTTTGTCCACTATCAAATTTTCTGTAATTATGTACTGAATAGCTAATGAAGATTACATATATACATAACTCTTAAATGCCACATACATGCTTCATATAGCATTTTCTTCTTTCATATTAATTCATTTTTTTTTTTGACCAGAATTTGAGATACTTTTGTAGTTTATTTTCCCCTTAACTTCCTAAAGGCAGTCCCGACACTTTAATAGGAACCTGTGTAACTTGTTGCGTACAGGCGATCCTAATTAGTCAATATAAAGGACATTAAAATTTCAGTTGCCCTTCAGCAAAATAAATTCCTAATATCCTTGCATTACTGACGAGTACGAGCATTGTACTTTGAGTTAACGAAAATTCAGTTTCAATCAACGTTGTGAAAGTAATATGTAAAAAGCGTAAAAACGTACATAAATTGGTTTAGCATAACAACCGTGAAATATTTCACTGATGGGGGCTTAGGGTAATAAAATTTATATTGCACGCCCGATCACGCCTCTGGCTAGCTGATAAGTGGGCTGTTTATCAAACATCTTTCTCGGTAATCTACTGCCAGATCTGTTTAATGTAATGAGAAACGCCACGGCAGCCAACTGCCGTTTTATGGCAAAACCGTCCAAATTATATCCTCTGGGGACAAATCTCATCTCGTCTAAAACACGATCTTTTGAATTTCAATCAGAATAAAATACGGCGTTGTTTTATGCTAGGGGTGCTACTTTCGTAAATGTATACTTTAGTTTATTACTTGTTTTGGGCATTATCGCCATAGGTCTACTTGGTTTAATAACATAGTCTATATTTTTTAAACAGTTTTGCAGTTGTAACGACATAGTAATTCGGTAAATAAATGCTAAGCACACTTAAAAAGAAAATAGCTTAACCTGTTTTAAGTCGCGATTAAATTAAGAAATCATGGAAGCTGTCCATCCTACAGCCACTCCTAATATTCGGATCAATTGGCTAGCAAGTGAATACGTTACAGTTTATGAATATGTTAAAAAGATGTATCATGTGATAACCCTCGTCGTTATCGGAGCTGAGCTTAAATTGAACGAGTTTATTGATTTGAGGTACCATTTACTTGAAAAATTGTATTTCGTTTGAGATTTTCGGTTTATTTCTCTGTGCCTGAATGTAGATTACTAAGTATAGAACCGTCGTATATGCTGCATGTGTATTTTTATCGTACACAAATTAGATCAGCTAATTTGCATGTGATTCAAAACTCATTGTGTGAGTATCTATTATTAATTATTATATTATAATAATATAAAAAATTGCTGAAACAGCTCAACTTACTTTAAGTTTTAGGATAGAGTTTGTAATGCAACAATAATTTGCACACCGTTTACCTAATGACGTTCCCTGCTTACACACAAAAAATCCATGAAATATATCGAGTATAATTTCATTTAGAAAAAACTCTACGATATGTACTATGTAGTGTTTACCGTATGAAGCTATCTCCCGGAGATTTTCGATATCTTTCTGATCGGTAGGTTTATATGATGAATGGAATAAGGAGTTATTGATGTTTCTGCAATGGATGATAATTTTCGTCGTAATGAAAAAATATTTTTTACAATTTCTTGTTGACTTATTTGACTATTTCAACATTATCATCGTCAATATCAACCCTTATCGGTTCACTGCTGGACATGGGCCTCTCTCAATGAACGCCAAGACGACCGGACGAGGGAGATCGTCTTCCCGCCTGGTGAACGTTCGACCAGACTTCGTTACTTTAATATACTCCTAACCAATTGTAATGGTATTTAAAATAATTATTGTATTGTCATCATAACACTACATTTAACATTGGATGCCATGTAAACCTATTCGATACACCTTAGAATGATTTTTATTTGCATATAAAATAATGTGCAGAAATTAATTCAATCTAACTCTTGACGAGTAACTCTAGCCACTCGGTAAAGTTCAACTAACTTACTTATATATAGTATGAATGAATGTCTATTTTTGCATTACATTCTCATGTTTCCTGTGTTACTGTATCTTAACATAAATCCATATGTTTTGGCATACCAAAGAACGTAAAAAATAACATATAGATATGAGCAAAGTACAAAATTATGTAGAGAAAGAATTACCATGCTCAAATCAGATAAGCAAAGATATCCTTTATATAATTTATCACTCGATTTACACCACAAAATAAAGTTGATGCTAAAAACCGTACTTTAAGTAAATAATGGGGTGTAGTTATAATAATTTCGGAACGGAAATTCTGAAATGCGTTTCAGGAAATGGTTTTTATGTGAATAAAAACATTGTTTGACATTGTGTAACTGAAACCCCGTTTCTTGCGTTTTAAAATGTGTTCACGCGGCATGTAAATTTTGGCTAGTTTCCCGTTTTCCATCATAGTTATTTGATAAATTTGTATCATTTGTATGTTTTATCCACAATTTTATTTTAATTGTAGATATTTTATACTACATACTAATGTACTACTATGATAAGAATTTCTTGAGATGTAATATTCGACATAAGCGCATAATATATTGTAGTCATCCTGAAACAAATCAAATTTATTAAATTTGAAACTATCTGAGAACGACGTAATACTGCCATTTCATAAAGCGCCTGAGATATCTTACTCAGAGAGAAGTAAGTTTACGATGCGTACTTAGAAATTCATCGTTTGAATATACTGAATGCAGACTTCGTAACATCGCAATCTCATTTGAACAAAGATATAAAACTATTGGCAGGTGCGAGAAATGCCGTTTTAGAATGTGATACGATGGCGAGTTTTGTTACAATGGGATTTTAATAAATGTATACCAATAATATACCGAAGTGTATACCGAATAATCCGAGTAAGTTGCCACTGATGCAACATATACCAGATAATATGCCGTCTTTCGCGTTATTTATCATACCCTTGCAACGAAAAATCATCACCGAATGGTGTTGATTTTTTGATAAAGAATTCTCTCCGCATCGGCCTAATTTGGTTTCATATGCCGTTCAAGTTAAATAAATTATCAAATCACCGATGTCCTCAGATACCATATATTGTATTACAAATGATCTACAAATTCACAGACAGCACTTTGACAGAAGACATGCCCGACACACTTCCACTTCAGCGTGACTCTGGTGGATTAACGACTCAAGAAAGGTGGCGGGTGGTTGATGGATTCGGGCTGCCAACTAACTGGAACTGTAGAAGGTAGACCTCGTTCAACAGCGGACGGCTAAACGCAGATTTTAACTTTATACACAAGTTTAGTACATAGGCGCGAGAAATTAGAACATTTATCAAGTAGGCGTATCTTTACATCAATCACAAAATGCAAATGCAAACCTAAGGACATCATAAACGTTAATGATACCGAGTAAAGCGATAATCTTGATTGTAATAGACAATTTGTACAAAAAGGACGTGGAAAAAGAAAAAAAGTAATCGATAAGGCCCCTGGAAGTTCTTATCGCAGATCGTAAATTACCTTCACACCCTCAGGCGTGCAGGTAGTATTTCGTTTTAAGGTAGAAATGAACTAAGTACGTGATCCAATTGCAATTTTATGTTGCATTCCATCTATTGTTGTTTTATATTTTGAAAAATATTTTTATCACTGAAATAAATACTTATTTAGGCCAAAAAAGTAATTAGAATACTTTAACTGCATCATTATAGTTCATGTACCTTTTAATTTTCTAATGTCCCGTTTTTTTAGTTTTCAGATTATGAATTACCAACAATAAGTGTTGGTAATTTCCTTCAAAATTACTTTGAATCCATAATTTCGTGTTTCCCTTGACCACCTGACAGCACTTTTGTATGATATGATATATGGTGTTGAAATTAATGTTACCTATTAATACCCATCATATACCGTAAAGAATATATAAACTAAAAAGAATCTGTAAAAGAATAAAACATATATTTTTTGTATTGATCAAGGGAAAGTGTCTAATTATCACTTTATTTTCACGGACTATGCTCGCACACATTACACTTGTCTATAGTAATCGGTTGAAAATTATTCTAGATCAATTTCAGGAATTACACTTATTATTACATCCATAGAACAGAATAGAAGATAATTTTATTTAAGAATAAGAAGACGTTTATTGAGATAATTAAATTTACATACACTGTTACGTCAATAACAATAAACTAAAGTAGGTACTAATCTAACGTAACTAATAACGGCATATAATTTACAAAAAAAATATTTGGCCTATGAAATTTTATTTAAGATTAAAATTTAAATTTAAAGAAATAGGAAAGAAATGGTAATAAAATTAATGGGATTACAGCCAAAATGTAATATGAATTACGTCTGCTAAGTGTTTGTGTTGAAATATAAATATATAAAACAGCAATGAAATTAAAAAAGAACGGTTGTTACACGTATCAAGAAGTAAACAGTGAAACGTTAAGAAAATACATAATATACGAAAATTCATAAAAAAGTTCACTGGCACAGGTATAGCAAATAAACAAACAAATATCTAAGTCTATAATACTATCCAAACAGTTATTTGCAAACAGCTTAATTTCCATTTGTAAATATTTGTACGCACATTAAAGTTTGGCTATAAATTCGACCGCTTCGTGTATCCCTCGCGACCACGTTTGACAGCCTAATACATATCAGCACAATATTCGGAGAATATAGGAAAACAAAATTTTGCAAAACTCCAAAAAACAGGTTCGATTCTTGCTCCTAATACATAAGGTTCTTAATCAAATGGTACGAAAATGTCAGGTGCAAGTTTTACATTGCCTGTACGGTTTTGACAAATATCTGTAGGTGACGTAACTGTGACTTCCCTGGCGGATGCGTTTGACATATTGCTGTGGTGGGTTTCGGAACATGCGGGGTCGTAAATTATAAATTTCACAACAGACTGATGGCTCGTATAGACCATTCTACGTCGATACAATAGAAATAGACAGGTGAAAGACATGGGGGATCCTAAATTATGAAAGCTTTGCAATACTACATATGAATTTACCTGCATCATTAATGTATAGTACAAAGAATTACAGTGTTGTGACTTGCTGTCATAATTCCGTGACGGTGTCGTTCCCGCTTTAACACCAGATTTTTTTTGTAATAAAATTTTTATACTTTATCTTATACACATTTTTAATAGCAAGACGGAAGTACAAACAAGCTCTAAAGAGATGGGACCGATGAACCAATAAAACTATCACTAGATACCAACCGATAAAATATTTATTAGATTATAATATCATTAAAGTCAAACGAAAAACTGATTGACTCACTTAACAGCAACTATAAAGTTATCTAAGGACTGTCATGTAAAGGTGTCTGACTGTGTGTTTGTTTCATGCGCATCAAGTAAATTTTAACGGGCGACTGTATACAACCATTGGAGTGAGAGAAATTCCCTAAATCCCCACTCAACTCAATGATACGTACTCGTTTTAGTGTTCGTTCAAAATAATTTTCTAATTAAAATACTGGCCAAAAGAAATAATGATCCAACAAAGAAGATTTTTAATTTCACCCAAGTGGACTTGAACAAACTAGAGAGGTTTTACTTTTCAAAGGCTCATAGTGCAGTAAATAAACATTTTGTGAAAAAGGTTTTGAGAAGCGCTCGCAGGGATTGTCTGTTAAACTGTCTAGACGCCAGTATTTGCAGTTCCAAAACATTCACAACCTTTGAGTTTGGAATGCGAGCAAGTTTCACTTAGAATAACGAAAATATTAAACAGATATAGTAAGTATACTATAAAACATCGGGATTGTAAAAATACTTAAAAGAACCATAACGAACTCTGTTTTTTTTAGTACAATAGCAGCGAGTGGTACATCCCCGGTGCCCGCCCAATTCCTTCACATAGAGGGATGTAGTGTCATGCACTATGCTTGGCACCACCTCCTCCTATGCACCATAGCACTACCTTTTCCTAAAATAAAGTAAATATACTTCACTAATATACATGAAAATTGCAAAAGCATCCAGAGTGGCATGGACTTGGATCGCCCAGGACAGGAAGAAACCTTGGCACGCAGTTTGAGACCTCAAGGAACACCTACTACATAAAATACTTCGTAAAATTTTTCGAATGAGGTATTATTTTTGACGTACTAATTACTTATGTATTTCGCAGTCATTCTTTAAATTAAATGGATGTATGTGCCTGCCTCGAAGCTTATTATGAGTAGCCAATTACGAAAATGAATAAAGAGAATTTCTTGCCAACTTCCTGACTTCCCCTATCTGGTGTGCCATTTATTTTTATCCGTCTAATGAGAACTGACAACCGTTTCAAGGGGCCGCGTTATCGATTCTTACAGCGAACACTCATCATGTACCCACCTTCGTGTTTGCGAATAGTTTTAGTTTGTGCAGCATGCTTTATGATCTCGTATCAATGTGTGATATGTATAATTGTTTTATTGATGTAGTTTCAATGTTTTTCGCCTTATGTTAATCTTAATTTAGGTCTGTTTGCTTCTTGCTTCTGACCGTCTGTATTTCTGTACGTGTATCAGCCTGTCCGTCTACGAAGACCCTTTTCTCTGGAACACGTGGAATGATCATGCTTGAAATACATGTCATACAGTGAAGTGTGATATTTCTGAAAAGCACAGAAAAAGTCGAGTTTGCTGTTCTTCTGTATGCGATCCACGGCAACTTAATATTATCGGTTACATCCCGTTGAGTCAGTGTCATAAAATTCAGCTAGAAATAACAACTCACACTATAAATAATTAAATACACTGAGAAGACCATCACAAAACAATTTAGCTTATTTCATACAAAATGACCGATGGTGCCAATAGACAAGTTAAAATTTGACCAATTTTATTAGTAGTAAGGCTCGTATCTCCGTTAGTAAGGAACCCTCTGAGTGCGATCCCGACTCGCACTTGGCTGTTTTTCAATATATATCCAGATGAACTAGACTACAATAATATCTGCAAACGTGACTACACATATGCATACGTGCCCAGGTACGTATGTACTATTTACTTTAATTTGCACATATTAAAGTATATACCCAAATTATTACTAGAGGTGTTTCCAAGATTCACGAAATAAATTTAACATTTCAACATGACCCGGAGTGGAAAATTACATTATTTTTGATCAAATTAGGAACATAGATGTTTCCACTCGCACTCCACACGAACGAAATCCTATTTCTGTTGAAGATATGTAATGATATTAGATTTAGCAAATAGATTGCAGGCTTTACAGAAATGAAATCATTGCAGGAACAAATTAGTATTAGATAACGTTTGATGGTAATTAACTTAAAACCTAGAAATACATCACTTATAATTAAAAACCAGGTCAATTGCGAGACGGACATTGACGTTTCCGTGCTAATGTAATATTATTAGGTATTTTATTACATGCTGCATAGGAGAAGGTAGTACCATGCATGGTGCGTGACTCTACATCCTGCTATGCAACGGAATTGGGCCGGCCGCTCACATAATACCGCTGCAAAGCAACGCATCGGCATAGTAATTATGTGGATGTTTATGGGCGTTGGTAGTCGTAAAAAGGATCCGATTGCTCATTTGTCACCCTATTCTATAAAAAAGAATATATACACGCACACATTTTAAAAATAGATACTATGGGCGTATGCACACTTTTTGCATAAAATAGACTACAATTAAATAGGTCTGTGAGAATAAAATAAGTATTTCTGTGATATATATTTTTATATACCATTTACGGTTCAAAGGATACAGCCCTGTGACCAACCGGATAAAACTGATAACGGAGGCTTGGCATTGGATCTATTACAAACCAACTAACAGAATAAACGTCTAGACTCAGATAGTCAAAAAAGTAACAAAACATATTTATTCACTGGATAAAATAAAATCATTTTACTTTATTGAACGTTACAAGAATAACTTTTTACAGCTACTCCGTCAAGTCAGAGAAACTCGATTCTAAAACTTTATCACATTTGACTTAGTAAATAATCCAGAACTCTAGAATCAATATAAAACAGTTTCTCGTGTGCATTCGACTTCTTTTAAGTCGTGAATACGTCATTAACAGTGAGCTGTGAAGAGCGATTATAGTGATAATCTACACAATAAACTATTTATGGAACTTATTAGCCGTATTAAACGTATCTAACCACCAATTAACGTCTTCAAATATACGAGCCGTAAACCACACTTTATCAGAATATACATACGTAGGGACGGAACAGTGTTTATATCGATAATAATTTTGTAACCGGTAAATGGATACTGTGTTGTTATATTACAGCTGACATAATACTGGCATGTAACTATGGCTATATTGTCGCGTATTAGAAAATGCATCATAGTATAGAGACAGTACAAATAAGAAGCCGTGGGAACTCTTTAATAAAATATAGCAAATTCATCATGTGGCGCCTAGTCAAAGTTGTCCTTTCTTAATTCAGATTTGCAAAAATGTTATTAAATTACTGATTGAGTATAGCATATATTTCAATAACACAAATCATATTTTGAGATCTACTTGATGCACAGCTTGCAATAGAATTACGAATGCAAGTATATTTGCCTGCCTGCCTGCATTGCCTGGTATGAACTAGTAACTAGTTCATTTCATTCATTATAAAATTAACAACCCAATCCTTACTACAATACAATACAACACAAGAAGTACAATACAATGCAAAAGAAAGTAATTCTTTGGGCTGATTTTTTTGTCTAACCATGAAAAATGTTAAAAACATTGAGAATTTTATTAGCAGAATCAAATGTGTGATCGAAGAAAGAATATTGTCCTGAAAAAGTTTGTTCTGAAGTACGATATATTTAAATCAGAAATAATAATGATAAGAAAAAGAAGGGAATACGAGAATACCGGGGTCACATAACCATTATGTTTGAGTTATTTTGATATGGCTTAACAGAATAAACAATTCTGGTACTAAATAATATTTAGTGAAGTACTAAAGAATAAATAACGGTAACTATAAAATATGTTCCCTTTTATTAAAAAAATGTTCTTTTTAGTTTACGTAATTTTTTTATTTAAGAACTATTGCTATAACACACACAGTCATTTTATGAATTAAGATTACTATTTACAAAGTAACTACCTATATCGATAAAACATTATCTACATCACTATACACAAGGGAACCACGTCGTCCGTAAAAGAGATAATCAAGACCATTATAAAAGGCCGTCTTCCTCTAATTTATGGCGCGGCCTGAAAACCTCACCCCCACTAATCCACACTTATTAAGGATAATGGAGAAACGAACAAGTTCTCTTTTATCTATAACCATAAATATTAGTTATCTTCCGAGTCAGCAGCGGGTAGCCCGAGGTGTCGAAAGTGCGATTTAATGATACTTTTAGTCCAATGATATAATCTGAATCATGCCTTAGAATTAAGTTATTTGGGTGTGGCTGCTATTTCTGTCCCTAATACTTAATTATTCTAATTACAGAACAAAAACAAACAACTAACAGAATGAATAATGTGATAAATTGAAACTAAATTCAATTTAAATCAATTAGATTTACGGAGTTGCATTGGCGCCAGTTATTATATTTGACATTTGAATAGGATATAAATGATTCGTTTCGTTAGTAGTAGCAGACTTGACTCGTTACTAAGATAAAGTCGTAAATAATTTATTTTAAGTTTTGCCATGAACTTTATGACCATGACCTTAATTATCCCAGAAATACAAGGATAAATGTTCATGACCATAATTCATTTAAGTTAATTCTTAAATATATAACACTTCTTAAATTTATAAAAGTATTTATTAAATATGCTTCCGTTGTCCTTACGATACTGGCGGGGCTTGGAGCATGGTGCTAACATGGTGCTATAAGTCCACAGGTATTATTATAATTATTATAGTAAGTAGTACTAACGACTCAATTTCTATGTAAATCATATTTAGACCAATGAAACATGTTTAGAGCAACCTCAAATAATTTAATTATTGTATTGATATGCCATTGTAGGTATGAAAGAAAAAGAGAGCTAATTAGAAAACAAAATCTTCAAATTACACTTTCAAAAATTCAAATGTACATTATGTAGATTAATGTTTTGAATAACATAAAATACTTTTACCCTGAAAAGAAAGCATTATTATCGTATTGATGTCTAAAGTTTACGCGAATGTTAGTCATTACAATAAAACTACTTTTACGGATTTTATCGCGGTTTATTTAGTTATTTATTCGTGAATTTTGTCGTGGGTAAAAAGTAATTTTATTGTAATGATTATTTTCGTATTTTCAAACGAATCAGCTAGTTGTGTTTGGATTAACAACAATGGTTACAGTTATTCATGTACTTGTTTATATTTTGTACTGCCACACATACGTGCATATAGTATAATGGAAGTGCAATATACACAAATATTTGTTATTTATTATAATATCTGTTAGCCATGTTGAAGGTAGTTTAGCTAAATTACGGGGTACTTTATGTGACCGCGAAGCTCAGGTGTGAGAAAAGCAAGGTTATATTTATGGCTCGTTTGGAACTAAACGTATTACATTATATTTAGCAAGAACATACACACGCGTTAATGGGGAAAGGAAGAACAGAGAAATGTAGACGCAATTTAATTGATTTATCTCCAACCAAAAGTTATAATTAATGTATGGAGCACAATTTCTAATTTCAAAATTAGCCTGTAGGTGTTATTTTGTGATTTATATAGCACTAGAGCTTATCTACCAATATAGCACTGTAATAAATATTACTAGTAACATTGATTTAAAAATAATAACAATAAACAAAGATGTGCACCATACAAAATTACATAGTTTGTAAAATCAATCTAACTTATTGGACGTCTGGTTTACTTTGCAAGAAAATATGTTTATGTACAATACAAGAAATAAGATTCATCCTTTTACATAGACAGTTCAGTGTGAAATCGTTTATATTGTGCTTTTGTAAATCAATGACTAGCACATTAAGATCAAATGAGCCGTTCATTTTTTTTTCTTTTTTATTGTATAGGGGGACAACCGAGCAATTAAAGCCTTTCTATGACTGCCGACATCGATGAACATCAGCACAGTTACTATGCCGATGCGTTGCCCTCCTTTTCACCCCCCCCCCCTCCCCCCCACAATGGACCACCGGCTACGCACAAACTGCACGAAACGCGACACCGTAGATGTCACTTTACGATGGTAGTAAGTGAGCGAGAGGCACCTCCAAAGTCGTGCCGGCCCAATTCCAATGGCACTACCTCTTACTTAGTTCATTCCATCCATCAGTCCATGATCGAACCACAATAGTTTTTTTTTGTGGTGGCTTGCTGAAGAAAATCAGGATGTACCTACAGACTAATACATTACAGCGAAATCAAGGGAACCTTGAGGATAGGCTGATAATGATAATGATGATTGGTGATAGATTGGAGATACTTTATAACTAAGGTTTATCTTAAATGTTATTATTCCAACAAACACGGCTATAACCATTAATATCAAATTTGCATATTACAATTCTCAGTGCAGAATTGAGATTTAAATCAACGACACCACTTTGGTAATTATGGCGTACGACGTCAGATAGTTAATGCCTTCGATAAGCATCTGCGTTGGTCGATTTTTGTATTCGAACAAGCAATTTCTCCACCATAATGGTGAATATTTTTAATCGTGCAACATAATATCTTTATATCACATAAAGCATTTCCATATAAGGAATTCAATATCCAGTGGTAAAATTAAGCCCCATTGCATAACTGCTAAGAGATATACAAATCTAAATTAGCATGCGAGTTCAGAAGATTTTGAGGCCATCCCCACATGTAGATATGTCTCCATTGGCTGCAATACGGTCGTTTAAACGTTGAGGCCAGTTATTAGTAGAAGCACGCACTCTTTCCATGGGGAAATGCTTCACTGCCAATGGTATTGGATCGGTTTAGGGACTCCAAATTATCATGGCGTTTAGAGCTCTCTGTACTCTCCAAAACTCACCATATATCGTAATCCAGCGAACTAAGTTCGGGACTAGATGAAGGGTAGTCCTGAGCTCTGATCATGTCCGGAACGTTCGTTTCAACCAGGATTGGTTGGATCGAGATTTATGATCCGGCCCCGTGTCATGCTGGAACATTTGGTTATTGAACATGCTGCTATTAAGGGGCGTAACTACCTCCATAAAAATGGTATCTTGATACACTTGCGCCAAGATTTTGATACCTTTTCCACGAAAATATTGGTCGGTCACTCCTTCATAGTTAATACCCACCCCACCCAAAATACCCGGATAGTACCCAAGTTACACTGTCGACTAATTGGGACGCCTCCTAGGAGCTTTGAGCATGAGTACAGTCATTTCGTTTGTTAAAATATTGCTCAATTGTAAAAATATAATATGCTTTCGGACAAGCTTTTTTCGTATTCTTTCCCTTACTGATTTGACCACCTTTGTTGTGCGAACACTACGTGGACGGTCAGACGCTCAAACAGAGGAAGTTGCTTTGTACCCATTAAAATTGTGTACTGGACACAAACATTTCAGTAATACAAAGTGTGTGGAGGGTTTTAAAAGTTGCATTTGGCTCCGTACCTACTTTGTGCAATGCAATCACAGCGAATCTGTTCTTTTTATCCTTTTTATATCCATTGTCAATTGTAATGTCGCAAAATGCTGCACAGTGTATTAGCGTCAAAATGAGAAATCACAATGAAGAATCATATAAAAATGACAGAGTCCAAATTCAAATGTAATAAAAAAATTATTTTTAATTGTAACAGTATTTATGGCTAGACTAGATGTTACCTCCAACTTCGTCTTCATGGAATACAGCCAAAATAACGAGCAAAAATTTCTAATAAGTATAGCCTTTGTGTTATTCTGGTTTATCTAATCAGTAGCTTTTATGTGAAATGGTGGCAAACATTCATTCACACTTACAAACATTTGCGTTTATAATATTAGCAGGATGATCATATGGATATGAGTAAAATTTAAGAGAAGAAGATAGTAAAATCATTCAAGAGAAATGTCACAGTGTCAAGATCGACTCAAACCAAAAGCTGTATTTTTTGTTAAATTATAACATGAATTTCTTTCTTCACCTTTGAATATAGAAGCTAAAGGATATTTTTTGGTAAAACTTTTATGTTTTCTGAATTTACACAAAGCCTCATGCAATTCATAAGGTAAGGTACCTCGGGACCGACCCAGCCCACAATTCACTTAAAGTTTCGCCCTTTGTTTCCGTCGCTTATTGTTATTGTCCGCCCGGCGAAGGCAGGTAACGTGTGCTGATAATGAAACTGAAAGCATTGGATCGTGTTTATGGATATTGGATTCGTGATTTATATAGAGATTACCGTCAATTATCCTTATTATAACGTGTACTAATAATAATAATAATATCTGTGGACTTCTCCCACCACGTTAGCCTAGTCCTGTGCTAGTAACTTTGGTACTAGACAGCGGATTTTAGTGAATACTTTTTATAAATTTATAAAATTGTATATATTTTAGATTTTAATTAAATATATTCATATAATACATAGATAAACATACGTGACCTGGGTGAGTTTCGAACCCGCGACGTCTGCCACAGCCATCAACGTTACCGACGCATTGACCGATCGTGGTCCTTTTTTCTATTGCTTATAATTTATATTATTAAAGTGTATCAATAGTAAGAGAATAACTAGTAACTGTGTCGTGGTCTAGTGGTGAGCACATTCAGCCACAGTTGCGAAGTCCCGGGGCCAACTCCCGGGTCGGATCAAACAAAAAGTTCAATTAGGATTTGTTAAATTCTAATAACTGTCCTGAGTTAGGAAGTTGCCAGAGTTAACTCCCCCCCCTGTGTTTGGGAAAGCCGTCGTTCCTGCGCCTGATTTTCCTCCGGTCGTGTCGTATTGTTGTCCCATCGGAATAGGGTAAAAGAGAGTGCACTTGTGTCTGCGCAAACACTTGTGTACAATAAAATGTCCTGCATAGATGGCTCCTCTGGAAAGATTTATTAATTTTGTCTTCGTAAAAAGAAGTTTAAGAACAGCTACATAATGCATACGATAAGATGGCAACTCTTTGTTAAAATGTATGTACGTACGAAGCTAGGCTACCGTTTCTTCTAAGCCTGGGATCTTATCCGAGATCGAAGCTTTCTATAGCAAATTATATACGTCGCACGCTCTTATCCCGATGCCCTGTACAACGGTCCGCGTGCAAGTCTAACACGACATTTGTCAGGCGACCTTCCGAACGTAAGCTTGAGTGAGATTAGTCTGGCTCTTGCGCAGCAAAAAGGGGGAAAGGCTTCGGGAAAGGGCGGAATTACAGTCGAGCTTCTTAAGGCAGGAGGTGAACTTGTGTTACGAGTGCTAAAAAAGATTTTCAATTTTATCCTTCAGCGGTGCGTACCCCCAAGGCATGGCTCGGAAGTCTTTGGCTTTTTAAAAATGGTGACAAATCACTTCTTTAAAATTACAGACCAATTTCCTTCTTGGCCATGTTTACAAGTTGTTTTCAAGAGTCTTCACGAATCGTCTTACCAGAAAGTTTGACGAATTCTAGCCACCGGAGCAGGCTGGGCTTCGCAGAGGATTTAGCACCATGGACCACATTTTCACCATAAGCAAATTGTACAAAAGACACATGAATACAATCAGCCACCGTGCCTTGCCTTTGTGAACTATGAAAAAGCTTTTGACTCTGCCGAAAAATGGGCTGTTCTGGAAGCTTTACAGCGATGTCAGGTGGATTGGCGATACCGCGAAGTACTAATGCTCTCAGTACTACGCGGTGTACTTGTATGACGCTGCTTTTATGTCCGTTCTGATTCCGGGAGGTCAAACAAGGAGTGCGGCATAAATATTGACGGCGAGTACCTCTCACATCTTTGTTTCGCTGACGATATCATTGTGTTAGCCGAATCGCTGGAGAGCTTATGTGAGATGCGTGTGAGAGGAAATGTTGCACAGCCTAAATGAATCCTCCCGACGTATTGGCCTTAGAATGAACTTGGACAAGGTAAAGGTCATGTTCAACGAACACGTCCTCGCTGGGGCGGTCAATGTGAATGGAGGTCCCGGAGTCTACCTCGGGCAACTATTGCAATTAGGTAGACACAACTACGAGAAGGTGTACTAATTATGTTTTGCTATTTAAGTATTTTATAAAAGATCTGTCATCTTTGACTGTAAGGCTTAACATTCTCTGTGTTGAAGAAATGTCACTCTTTTTCCTCTGTGCGACGGGGAGGATGGATATATTTAGGTTCTGCCACCTACCTGCCAGCTCCAAATCATAATTACATATTTTTTTCTTTTCCGCCATAAACCTATGTATTCGTGATATAAAATATATCAAATAAAAAATATATTTCATAAGAAAGGGGCTTTACTCCTTTTCTTTATCCTATTTGAAATTTGGATCTAATATGAAGATAAGATGTCAGCATAATCTTCCCCTATTGAGATTGAGGATTGAAGAACGATCAGGCAGCAGCCTGAGCGTTCTTCAATTCTCGATCTCAAGGAGCAGCTTAGAGGATTTATAATAAGACATAAAGAAAGGAGCATCCGGGTTGCACCCGGGACTATAAAACTATAGAATAAAAGGTAACAAAGGAAGCCAATAGAAGGATTCAGTCGGGTTGGGCAGCCTTCCGGAAGCTTCGTCACATTCTCACGTCGCCTATACCGCAGAGCTTGAAGACGAAAGTCTTCAACAAATGCTTTCTCTCCGTGATGCCCTACGGGCCAAAACTTGGCCTCTTAATTTTGGACTGGTCCGCAAGTTTGCGGTAGCTCGACAGGCTACTGAACGTGCTATGCTGGATGTTTCTCTGTCCGATAGAATTCGTAAAGAATGCTCGTCTCGAGAAGAAGAGGTCTCGTTTAGGAAAATGAAGTGCTGATCGACCACCAGGTGGGAAGACGATCTCCGTGCAATAGCCGGTCCGGGATGGATGCGAATAGCAGGAGATCGGTCGTCTTGGCTTTCATTGAAAGAGGCCTCAGTCCAGCAGTGGACGAAAAGGGCTGATAATGATGATGATGAATAAGTTCTTAAGCTTACGCTTAAGACATCAATATGATTAAATCACCTTTAATAATACCATTAGCGGACAAACGAGCACTTGGCCAACCGTTCACCAGGAGGGAAGACGATCTCCGTACAGTAGCCGGTCCGGGATGGATGCGAGTAGCGGGAGATCGGTCGTCTTGGCGTTCATTGAGAGAGGCCTACGCCCAGCAGTGGACCGATAAGGGCTGGTAATGATGATGATGACGTTTATAGTTATATTCCATACATTTTACAAACCTTTACACTAATATATGGTGATGGTCATTATTTGGGATTCTATGAAGCATCTGAAACGTTGGGCTTCTAAACAAATAAATGATACACGATAAAATCCTTTTAAGTAGTTTCATTAAAATCGGTAACATTTGCGTAACCATAAGATATTTTTGATGTTATACTTCTTTTGGCGTGCTAGGGAAAAATGATGAGAGTATATTTTTACGAAGCGCGCGCACACTGTCACGAAAAACGGATACTCTGAAACTAGCTACAATGAACAGTTTACTTGTACAAAAAAATACTGTAATAAAACTTTCAATGTATTAAATACCTATTTCCTCTTATTGCTTAGTATCGTTTTTCAATAAACGTAACATAAAGCAGAAGAAACTAATTTGTACAAAGATGTTTATCTTATTGCGGCAAAAAAGTATAACTTCTAAAGTGTGTACATAAGTGCATACACACTTTCTTTTTGCATGTTTATAACCTAAATTGTCTGGTAAAATTTTAGTTGAAAGTCTCTTTATTAAGAAATAAAATAATTACTTCTTTATAATAATTGTAATAATTCGCCACTAAGAGGCTGTAACAGTATAACATATTACCTACTCCTACCCTTGTCTATTTGCGCCGACGATTTGTCTGCGCAAATAGAACAAAAGAATACAGATGGAATCACAGATGGCGCTGGTGTAAATATCTTTGTTAAGCGTTGTATTTTTTGGCACTAACGGCATTGAATATCGGCTAAATTTATGGGTGTTTTTGGCCTTCAATGGTAGGATTCCCCGGATAAATAATCAAACGAAACAATGTTAAATGGCCTGGGCTAGGTTGCTTTTAAAATTTTGCATTAGGATCCTTTCACACGTCACAGATTAAAGTATAAAGCTTGCTTCTAAATAATAAATGTACAAAATATATATAAAAAAATGTTTTGCCAGCATTAAAGAGCGAGCTGCCATAAAATAGGCGCTTAATGCGGCAACTTGCATGTTACGGGGGGTTATGCCTGTTGCTGTATTAAAAGGGAAGGTAAGGAAATGTGCGTAGGTAAAATATAAGGCGATATCTTGGCAAATTCAGATGGAAATGGAGGAGTTCATTGGAACTTTCCAAATATATCGCTTTAAATAAACAGTTTGCACGATGGGTCGCAAAATCTATTTGGGAACTTTTACATTTGCATGGCCAATATAGAATTCTTACTTTGATCTACTTTATTATTATTGAATGCTTACAAAAAAACAGTCTTTTCGATTTTTTAAAAATGTAAGTAAAAGAAACCTGCCAAGAACGAGTCAGACTTGTCTTTAGAGATTTTCATAGCAAAGAAACAAAAAACATATCTCTGAAAGTACCAAATTTTCGATTGTAATTTTTATTGAGTTCTATAATTCCAATTTCCTTTTCTCCTCGGTAGCTTCAAAGTAAAGAGGTCTTTACACACTTTTTACCACACTAGAAGAAAATATCTTGCGAAGTATAAGCATAATCAAAACTTCCTTAGAAAGCTCTATGTTATATTTTGGAAAAACCTATTCAATTACACCTCACAAGTCTAGGGTATACACGTGTGGGCTTGTAATTTTTGTTTTAAATTTAATGTTAAGCTAATAATTATATCATTCCCTTTTAAAAGGCGCTAAAATATGGGTCATACAATTATATTAGATGACGTTGATAAGATCAGTCTGATACGTATTGACGGTAGTGATATAAATTAACAAAAACATGCAAAACATGACAAACATTCTGTTTGTTTGTGTTTTTGTTTAGATTCCTGAACTAAACAAGTGTAAAATGTAAACACTTACTGATACTTCCTTAGCACACAAACAAAGTAGTTATAATAACTATATAGAAGTTTTAAATATATGATAAATATTTACTGTACCGCTCTAACGCTAATAAATATATAAATTACGATAAGTACCACATTCTTATCAAACAGCTTTTCCTAGTGTTCAGTAAAGGAACTAGTGTTCTTAGTTGCTTAGAATTTGTAACAATTTTAAGTTTCTAAATACAGTAGTTTTGGCTGCGCGTTGATATACATATAAGATAGTCAGAATTGCTTTATATATTCAGATTAATAATACTAACAAGTATAATAATACCACTTTTATGCGAAATTAATATCAAACAACCACCTCATACTATAATATTCAAAAAGTAATAATTCTTTGTATTATCAGTCTTCCGACAAGCCATTACTCTACCAGATATTAATCGACCAGTTTGTGCACCTACAGTCATATAAAATAAACTTACTTCGGCTCCTTAGTCCCCCAACCTCTGCAATTTGACAAATTGAAAGTCGAGATACGTAGTGAATTGAGTGGCTAAGATTGAATCGAAGTATTGCTGACACGGCTACGAGGAGGATATTTTCTTTATTATAAAAGATTTGGGTCAATCACTTGTTTATACGAGCTTTACAAACTTTGCTCTTTTTATATGGTTTTCATATACTAAAATTATCATGGCTCTTCTACTGTTTATTTTTTTCTTCGGGCCGCTCTATATTCACAAATTATGTGAGTTTGAAATAGACAGTGGGTTCATTATATAAGACACCATTATCATCATTATCACTGTAACATACGATCTTGCATCTGATTTCTCTCCGGTCATATCAGAGTGCCGTCCCATTGGAACAGGCGAACGAAGGAATATATTGAGCATTTGTGTCGATGCAAACACTTGTGAACGCCGTAACCGAAATTCGGCTAGGATGACTTTATTATTATTATTATTAATAGGAATCTACATTAGAAACTATTCAGCATGTAATTGGCTTAAACTTGTTTTAATATAATAAATCACATTGGTCTAACTGTTGGGTACAGTGTCATGAATATAATATTTGGAATAAAGTGAGAAGACATAACATACTCGTACTAAGCTTATATAATTAGCAGTACGTCCCGGTCTCGCACGAATATTTCACATATATGGCAAAAAATTAATTCATTTACAAAATTCAAAACGGCCATCATAATGACAGTCCAGATTGTCTGTCGGAGTGTCGAGGCAGCAGATTGTCAATAATTCTTGCAGCTGCGATATGAGGATTTACTTTGATATTTTTTCCACGCCTTTGATTACATTATTATATATTATTATCATGTACTTAGGTAGCATTAATATATGTTTATATTCTCTGTATAATGCTTGTGCTAACCACTTCTCTTTATATTCTGTCTGTTATTGAATACTGTTCGTCTGGAAGAAGCCGCTTGTAGCTGTAAGACCGCCTTTTTGTGCATGTGCCTAGTTCTAAGTTCTAGAATAGGATATTGTAAAGTACTTGGTGCATTATAAAACGTTTTATTATTATTATTATTATTATTATTATCTAAGTTTTCTTAACGACATACATATCGTCTTAGAAAATGGAATAGAGCCTATGTTCATCAGAGATAATTTAGGATTCCAATGGTCAAATATTTTTTCAAACCAGTCCTGCAATTTTACGGCCTATTCAATGCAAGCAAACAAACAAGCAATCGAATCTTCCCTCTTTATAATATAAGTATGGATACAAATATCATCAACATCTGCAATATTGTAAGCCTTGTAACTTACTGGACCTTAACACCACGTAAGTGTATTGATATAGTAAACTAGCGACCCACCCGGCTTTGCCCATAAACAATAGCGACTAATTCGTTACATAAGCAAGTTAAACACTAAAACTTTCCTCTACTATAGCCTTGTCCATGGGAGAAAACAGAATTAAAATCCATCCGCGTGAATTTTGAGACAGTTGATCGAAAACGGACAGGGAGCTTTTGGGGACTTTGTTTTATTTAAGAATAATGTCATCCTAGCCGAATTTCGGTCATGGCCATCTCTACAAAGACTAGCCATTTGAGCCATAATATAGTACACAAGTGTGTGCGCTGGCTCAAGTGCACCCTCTTCCCTCATTCTCGTATTCCGATGGGACGGCTACCGACACAACCAGAGACTAAAAGGCGAACAAGGCACGGGGAATAACACCGCCAACATCCCGACTTCGGACTGTTATTAAAAATTGATAAATCATAATGACACTTTGAACTGATATATAATCATACAAAATATAAAATCGTTTTGCATCGATAATGTGTTGGCCGAATCGTTGGAGAGCTTGCAGGAAATGTGGCAAAGCCTAAATAAATCCTCCCGACGTATTGGCCTTAAGTTGAACTTGGACAGAACAAAGGTCATGTTCAACGAACACTTTCTCCCTAGGCCGGTCAACGTCGATGGTGCAATTCTCGAAGTCGTAGACGAATACGTCTACCTGGGGCAACTATTGCAATAAGGTAAACATAACTTCGAGAAGAAAGCCAATAGAAGGATTCAGTTGGGCTGGGCAGCATTCCGGAAGCTTCGTCACATTCTCACGTCGCCTATACCACAGAGCTTGAAGATAATAGTCTTCAGTCAATGCGACACATGGTCTCATAATTTAGGAATGGCCCGCAAGTCTGCGGTAGCTCAAAGGGCTGTTGAACGTGATATGTTGGGTGTCTGTTTGTCCAACAGCACTCGTTACCAAATCATTAGACAGAGAACTAAAGTATCCGATATCACGCGACGAATAAGGCCGATGAAAAGGCAATGAGCTGGTCACACACTCAGACGAACAGATGGCAGATGGGCCAGTAAGGTTCTGGAGTGGAGGTCGCTTTTGAGAAAACGATAACCGGCTACTTATAAAAACGAAGTTTGTGAAAAATCGTTCACCAGGTGGGAAGACGATCTCCGTGTGGTACCCGGTCTGGGATGGATGCGAGTAGCAGGAGATCTGTCGTCTTGGTGTTCACTGAGAGATGCCTACGTTCAGTACTGGACCGATAAGGGCTGATAATGATTAATGATGATGATTGCATCGATAAACGGGTAACTGTATAAAGCTCTTTTGAAATGGTTTTAAAATATTTCTACGTTCAGCTCCTATTTATTTCGTATTCAACTCTTCGTTGTTATATTACTTTCAGTTTCCGCACCTGCTCTCGCCTCATGCGCGAATAGTTTTCGAGTTTCTCCAATAACTTGGAAAATTTTTCTTTGCCGAAAGAATATTTTGCAATTCTTAGCACTTTGTACTCTATTGTGTGAAACCCAAACTGTACACGGCGGCTACAAATTTAATTCTATTATGTTTGTGGCGAAACTTGAAGTGGATTGACTTAAAATATTGTATTCCGCATATGTAAAATATTAAAAGTTACATATTTTATTCCAGGTCAAACTTGTTATTATGTTATATAAAACGTTATATATGTTACTCGTATCTAAATATTTTTTTTAAATCCGCCTCTGTGGTGTAACGTTGCGGATGTCACCTGTTAAGACCCTTTGCCACGTGGGGTCCTGGGTTCGATCCCAAGGTCGGAACTCTGTCATTAAATATTTCTCAACACGCATTACATTGTCCGGGATTGCCCGAAGTGGCCATAGGCCTGCCACCTATGACATCATAGCCTCAGTGCCTTGGCTAATCGTGGGTGTTCTAGTATATCTACCGGACTTACGAGTTGTGGATGTACTAGCACACCTCTACCTACTCCGGGGATAATAGGCGTGAAGGTACTTTTATTTAAAATCCTTAAACTAAACTTAAAAAAAATAAACCATTGTAGTCGTATTGGATACTGTCAAAACGCAGCTGAGCCGATCTCGGTTCTTGGAGTTCTTCAGTACTTATGAGGATCTTCACAATTATGATACTAATGAAAGATAATCAGGCATTTTTTATATAATTAAATTGTAGCAGTCAAACGAGTCAAGGTGTGGGATATAAAATAAATACTCTTTTTTTCTAGTAGGTATATTATCTTTGTATAATATTTTCCCCTCGCAAACGAGCAATCAGAGCCTATCTACGACTGCCAAGGCCCATGAATATCCGGATAGTTACTATCCCGACGCACTGATCTCAATTCCTCCTTCCCTACAATGGGCCACCGGCTACTTATAAAACGCGACACCCAAGATGGCACTTTAAGGCGGTATCATGTGAGCGAGAGGTACCCAACCGGTCGTGCCGGCCCAATTCCCCTATGGCACTACCTCTTACTTATATATAAGGAGCCTATAAGTAAAGCTATGTTTACCAGTAACTGGTCGAGCGTAAGGCTTTAACGCTCCAACATCGCTTGCGAGTCTTGGGCACCTTCCGCTCCAGAATTGTTCGTCCTCGAGAACGATAACTCCAGTCTCATATCAGAGTAAACACGCTCAGTTATAATTTTAATAATAACAACTGATATCAATAATTCTTCACTAATAACATAACTTAACATGTGTACAATATTGCGCAATACTTAAGCTGTAGGAAAGGCTATAAAGACACCTGGCATATAATAACAGAGGGGGAAAGAATATGAAAACAAATAACTTCACGTTACGATGCCGGAGGTGACCGCGGCGCCACCACTTTATCTATCTATTTATCACCTAATAAAAGCTTGTTTCTGCACACCGTTTTATTGCATAATATTTAATGTGTTCGACTTTTTTATTACCGTGCGAAGTGTAATTGGAAATATCACAAATATTAGGATTGCCACCTGATGGTATTTATTCCTCTTACTCCTGGCTTCAAAAAAAATACTGCCCTTATCGTAATGTTAGACCGGAGGACAGAAAGTCTTCGATAGATCCGACTAACTGCAGGGGCGAGGGCATTAGCGCCGCCAACAATAATAGGTCCTCCGAAAACAAGGGCATAGTAAGCGTCATGGGGTTCGGTAGTCGTAAAAAGGCTACGATTGCATTTTACCCTCCTACACTACAAAAAAAGCTTTATGTTAGTGTGATTTGTCAGAGTTGGTATTACCGACTAGTGACTAATCAATCTGTACCTACATGTAACAGGCTGGCGTCTATCACTTTTAGGCGACTTACAGGTTTTAATGTCTCCGCATACAAAAGAATGAAAATATTTTCAAGATGTACTATTAAAAATTATTGATTTATACCGAACTTAATATTTATATCGTTAAAAAGAGTAGGAAATTTATTTGTACCGAACAGTTCGTCCCGGCTTCATTATATATAATTATATATAATAATATTCATTAATTTACGAAATAACAAACGTTATAAATTACGTTACATAACAAATAATTCGATTTATGACAGAACAACGTCTGAATGATTAACAACTAGTTGTCCCCAAGTAGTTGTCAATAATTCCTAACATTTTTTTCTCACCTTTAGTTACACCATCGAAGTTATCATGACGATTTATAACGTTTTAGAAAATATTACATAGGCTACGTTCATTAGCGAAAATGTTGCATTGTAATCGTAAAAAAATATTCAAATCGGTCCTCCTAGTTACGGAGTAAAGTCTAAGCAAACAAATATATAAACAAATACAAATGTTTCCTCTTTATAATATTGGTATAAATTTATTAATACTTTTCTCTGCCTGGTCAGTATAAAGTTTACCACATACACAATAGAACAGTATAGGTAGTCAAAGGTATCGAGATTCTATATTAAAATCCAAACCTCCCCCAAGCAAATAAGAAAGAATATTCTCATCTTCAATGTTAGGAATTTGAGGAAACATTTCTCAAATTGGACCTTAATTTAATCACTGACGCCGTCTAAGATCCACGTTTCACAGCAATTTTCACAGAGAGACATAAAACTCGTGAGCCAAGAGTACTGGGGCGGCACTTCATTGCCAACCCCCATTGTTAGACGGGGAAGAAAATTGACTTAAAATTATATTTTTCATCTCATAAATGTTGTCCGTCTCCACTGTTTGATCAATTATTTTACATCTCATAAATGTTGTCTGTCTCCACTGTTTGATCAATTATTTTTCATCTCATAAATGTTGTCCGTCTCCACTGTTTGATCAATTATTTTTCATCTCATAAATGTTGTCCGTCTCCACTGTTTGATCAATAATTTTTCATCTCATAAATGTTGTCCGTCTCCACTGTTTGATCAATTATTTTTCATCTCATAAATGTTGTCCGTCTCCACTGTTTGATCAATTATTTTTAGCATCAGTACGAGCAAAAGTTGTCTATATGAACATGATTGTCAATAATATTTTTTAATCTTTCGCTGGTGGTATATATTTTAAGCCTTTTTCAATTAATTACATTATTGTTACTATTTTCCTGCGATATTATTCCTACAGCGCCATGTATTTTATAGTAATAGGGGGCAAACGAGAAATTGGTGCCTTTTGAAGGACTACCGCCGCAGAGGAACATCCGCATAATAACTGTGACGATGCGTCGTCCTCATTCTCCCTCCATCTTATATAACTGTGACGATGCGTCGTCCTCATTCTCCCTCCATCTTATATAACTGTGACGATGCGTCGTCCTCATTCTCCCTCCATCTTCTATGACTACTCACAAACCACGCGAATTTCACTCTAAAGAAAATTATACCGAATATACTCCCGTGTCATGTGAGCGAGAGGTATCTCCCCAGTCGTGCATACCCAAATCCGCAGCAATGATGCATGGTACAACGTCTCACTAAATGTTATAGGAGTAAAGTAAAAATATAAAAATACATGTTATATGTTAAGTGTAATAAAGAAGTGAGGGACTATAGTAAGACTATAGTAGGTAGGGCCATGCTGCATAGGAGGATGTAGTGGTATGCATGGTGCATGACACTACATCCTCCTATGCAACGGAATCGGGCCGGCACGACCGGCGATGTACCTCTCGCTCACTTGATGCCGCCGTAAAGTGACGCCTATGGTGTCGTACTTTTCGTGCGGTTTGTGAGTAACCGGTGGCCCATTGGGGGAGGTGAAAAGGAGGGCAACGCATCAGCATTATTATCTTACTGTTCATGGACGTTGGTAATCGTTGAAAGGCTCTGATTTCTCGTTTTTCCCCTTATACAATAAAAAAAACTTTTAATTTAAAAGTTAACTTTCAAAATTATGATGATTCAATGTACAAAATCTACTTCTATATTTCTTGGTTGGAACTACGATTATGAATATGAATATTGAAAGGCTTTTAAGGGACATTACCTGTATTGCCTTCTATTAAGATCAAAAATTTTGATAATGTTTTAGACAGAGGTGCTCGCCTGTAGCACTTATTAGATTAGACTGCAATGCAGCTACAAAAAGTGAAGTAAATTAAAGTACCTTCACGCCTGTTATCCCCGAAGAGGTAGACAGAGGTGTGCTAGTACATCCACAACTCGTAAGTCAGGTAGATATACTAACACACCCACAGTTAGCCAAGGTACTGAGGCCCGTGATGTCATAGGTGGCAAGCCTATGGCCACAGCTACAGTTCGCTGTAAATTGATTTTAATGGTTCAATCATTATATGAATTATTTGTCATATTTTACATTAATTATCATAACTAACTAACCTAACGAAACACTTGTTCAGCAAGTCAGGTTAAAAAATAATACCCTCAAGACGGCAATTTTCATGGACCTGAGATGAATAAGGAAAAATCTCATCTGATTACTATAGTCACCATGGTGCATTTTAAAAATAGGAAAACATTCTGTTTAATCTGAATTTTTGTAGGTATTTACATTCATTTCAGTATAATTGAGTCTTTATTTTTTTATTTTTAACATAATATTTTTTAGTTTAATTTGTTATTAATGTAGTTATGTAAACTATACTAATAACAAAATTTACTATCAAATGAGCATAATGATCACATTAGAGTATAAAACTTTTTTAATAATGTTTTATTTTAAAATAATTGTGTCCTATTTTGCGTTGTATCACGGTTACCCTCCAGACTAATACGCGTTTGCTCACCGTGGCGCGTCATAAAGAGGAAATTGCCTTCCTAGTTGAATTCATCCCCAACGCCCGGCAAGGCGACGAGCACCAACCTGTAATAACGTCGTACCCTCGAAAATTTTAGTGTGGAACGAACCAACGGCGCGGCATAAAGACTAGTCGTTTACTCGACTAAAATGCTTGATGGACGTACATTCCAAACATAAAGTTGAGGGTGAGAATGGAATATATACCAATAAATTTTGGCTTTTTCTGTGGGTTTTGTATACATTTTTTTTATTTCTTCATTATTTTCCCTTTCCTCATATATGATGTAGAATAATTTGTTTGCAATGTGATCCAATATTATAAGTTATGTGTTGGATATTATTTCTATTCTAGTACTGCAAGCAGATTATAGTGGGCGGAACAAGATTTTCGCAAGTTCTGGCTGGATACGAGTAATGAGCTTTTATTCATGTTCACGCGTATTACAAGCCTAGACTAGCTTTTAAAAGGCGATCCAGCAGCATAGGTACGCTACAGGTACCTGTAGCGGCAAAGTAACTTAATGGCGAGAGGACATGGGACATGGTAGAAATAAGATAAAATTGATTCTTTTATTATTTAATATCTTTACTAAGCCAAATCAAACCATTCAGTCTAGATACTTAGTTAAGTAGCTTAAAACCTAGTTAGGTTTTATATTATATTATAATTTTTTTTCGAACCTGATTTTATGCTGTGATGAACGAAGAAAAGCCCAATACTGCTTAATCAGATCAGATTATGCTAATCAGGTCAGAAAAACTATGATTGCTCGTCTTACGACGAGACTAGTTTTGGGGTCGTAAAAGGGATCGACCCCACCCCTCTCTCTCTCTCTCTCTACCGCGGATGGGAGAAAAAATTAATGTAAGGTGTTATGTCGAAGATTGTATAGTACAAAAGCCCTGGGTGGGGTCCAATGGTGTGTGGGTCTCGCGGCTCATCATAGTACCGAATATCTACAAAAACCACCGCGAGTGCGGTGCGGTTTGATGAGGTGCCCCGGAACAACATATCATCAGGGCAATTCGACGGCCATTCAGCCCCCTAAGGGACCGGCGCCTCCCTCACAACAGGATTGCCCCGGATCACAGGATAACCCAACCGGTTTTGGGACAGTGCAATGGGGTGAGGTTCCCATCCTCGCCTCTTGCCCCGTGCGCAAAAACGCCACCTCCTATTGCACTTTGGTCCTCTCTTCTTATAAGAGGGGTACCGAGAGCGATTCCTCCTCCTGATCTTTAGCCCCCCCTTCTTATTAAAAGGGTATTTCTTAATATGGGTCTAAAGATCCCCTCTGTTCAATTGGCTTCGCCTGGATTCACCCCAGGCTTCCGAGCGCCACCACTACGACAAGGCTCGAACCATGGTGGGGTAGCTATCTAATCCTAACAACTTGGCGTTATATTAAAAACCACAAGTTAGTAAGAGGTAGTTCTATTGCAGCCGGGATCAGGGCAGCATGACCAAAAAGGTGCATCTCGCTCACACAATATCGCCTTAAAAGTGATGGCTAGGATATCGCGATTTATACGCTTTGTGAATGTGCTGGTGGCCCAAGGAGGTAACGAGGGCAACATATTTGTGTAACCATTAACCGTGCCGATTTTAATGGGTTTTAGTGAACATTAAAGAGGTCCGTTTAGTCGTTTGTCCTGTATTATTTTAAAATCTGTATAGTATCTACTATAATATACAGAATAGCAGTAAAATATTTTTCTACGGTGCTCTTAACGATATTCTTCACTGATTGAAAGTGGTAGTACATACCGACATTAGATAGTAAAAGTTTGCCATTATTTATTCCATTCAACTAGTATAAAAATAAAAATGTGATTTGAACGAAAATATTCAAAACGTGCACCGTTTGGTCGGAACTCACATCATATAAATTCACTTATCCGATGAGCCACATGCAGCGAATACGACCACTTGCCAGATTGAATTGAGACCGGAAAACGTATGAAATCATGTTAGCTCCCGCGGAGATAACCGAAACTTTACAGAACGGTACAGAAAAATAACATGGCAACTGTACAAAATAAATTTATTACTTGGACCTCAGAAATACAGTAAACATGGTCACCATATTCATAAATAACAATTCATCGATAAAATGTATTTAAATGAATACAAAGGTATTTTCAATATTTAATTTATTTTATGAGGCCCTGTTATCTTGACAATATTGAATCATGTTATGAGCTCATCCTTGTTTATACGGTTATTGGTTTTATTTGTATTTATCGATATCCTATTAAGAGCAAGTATGAATAGTATGAAGCGACGACCAATCTTTGGTAGCCGATGAAACGTGAAGTAATAGAAAACCTACAACTTTCTCTTTAATCCAAAGCACATACGTGACACAATCTTATCGAAATAGTTTACTTGGGGTCCGTGGCCAAACGGCAAAAAATTGTACCATTATAATTTCTTCATGTGCTCCTTCTTTTCGTTTGTCTTTCAATCCATCCTTTCGTCATGCATTTTTGTCTGTCCATATGTCACAGACGTTTTACTCGGAAATTATGGAGTGTGTGTATGAAATTTGGTAGTTAGATACTCTATGAGATTATAGAATTCAATTGAAACTTGTTAATAATTAATCAATGTATGAAATGTTAATTATTAATGCTAACAGATGCCAACAAATTTTTCGCTTACCCTGTCAAGTCTTCGCGGAGCAGCTTTTTTGACAAACGTCAAAGTTATATAACAAATTGAAGAAGTTGATGTAGATTTTCTTTATTTCTTTTTATTTAAAATTAAGTTTAAGCTTCGATCAACTATAATGATTGAACTTTTAATTTAAATTAATTGCTAACGAAATCATGGCGATAAAACATAACGATACAGATTCATTATGCACTTTAACAACATTGCCTACGGAAATGTGACTCAAAAATAAAAAAAATTGTGACCCCTAAGCACTGCGCCTATTTATACATTTTTTTTTTTTGAAAAATTAAAGTTTGACTATACGCTCAAAAAACTAAAAACCGCATATGTAATATCATTTTTATAAAAAGATCGTGTAAGCTTATTCGAAACAAAGATATAAAGCGCGCTCGGACACAGCGTACACAGTGATTCAGTAAATGTATTTGCAGGACAAAAAGAATTGTTGCCTTTAGCGGAGCCAACGGAATTACTTTTTTCGATATCAATGACAAACGTATGTGTGATACTTTATAATACATTTTATATATTTAACTTATAATTTAGAGTCTTAGTACAACTAGATTTATCCTTATTACATTAATGATAGATTTTTGATCTAAAAATTGCTATTATATAGTGTTTCTATAATATAGGGTATAAACAGGCAGTCCAAGCCCATTTGATATACAAAGTCGCATTTTAACATACACTCCACAAGTTAATCTAGATCCGTTGCCCTTCTTAACCGCCCCATGGGTTACCGGCTACTTACATACTGCACGAAGACGGACAATAAGCTGTTACTTTACGTCGGTATCATGTGTGCGAGGTATACCTGGGGAGGTCACGACCGGGGGATCGTGAAAGAGAAAATATGACTTTAATGTGGGTGAGACTGTCTTCATCGGCTAATCTTCGCCTTGTGCCATCCGGATTCCAACAAACGTATGGTATGCAACAGAAAAGCGCAGTCGTCATGGTCATGTCGTGTAAGTACGTCCAGCTCGTCCTTTTGGACATCTTCGGAGCCTACGATAATACATGGTTAGCCCATGACACTTTCAATAGCAAGAGCTACCGGCATCTCTCCGAACATCTATCAGACTCTCGTAAGTTATTCCTGTAACCGTTATGTTGGCTTCACAGTTGGCCACTGCACGTTTTGGAAGGTTTCCTCAATGGGATGTCCCCAGGGTTCAGTATTGGGCCCCACACTATGGAAACTCCTCCTGGACGATATTCTTAAATTGCCGAGGCCAGAGGGTTTAAGTTTTGTCAGAGGGTAAAGTCAGACGATTTGACGCTTGCAGTCGAAGCAGCGTCGCGCGCCGTTATCGAACAGAAATGTGCCACGATCTTGAACATTTTATCGGATTGGGGGACCCGTAATAGGCTAACTTTTTCCGCAGGCAAGTCCCAGACTATGACAATTAAGGGTCGTTATAAAAGCGGACCGACCATTATTAGGAATGGCGCCTCGATCGCGAGTGTATCAGTGCCAGACAAAGGTGCTTGGGGTACACATAGACGATGCTAGATCCCTTGCGCTGCATGCGGTTTTGATGGGCGAGAAGGCCGTTGGCTCTTTCGGGAAGGTCTCACGTGTCTCTACATCCTCGTGGGGTGTGAAGTATCGGGCACTTAACCACCAGGCATTCCAGTACCACAGAACCTATGTTGCAATCCTGACATATGCTGCAGCGGTTTGGTGTCGACGCTCTCACTTGTATGTTGTACGTAGTGCATTATTACGCACGCAAAGACAAGCTTTGATTTTATTGACGAAGGCCTACAGATAATGTAGCAGTGCGGTGCTACCAGTATTGGCCGGCGTTCTGCTTGCCGACCTGGAGGTTCTTTGAGGTCAAGGGTCAAGGGCAAGGAGCGCAGGAAAAAGAAAAGCGCAGTCGCGGACAATGTCATCTCCACTTGGCAGTCACGCTGTGCCCCGTGTGCCGTGGGGAGGGCGCTGTACTGCTCCTTTCCAGTAGATACAACGCATCTGGCATATCACTGGGTGGAACCTGAGTACGTTTTTTCGCAGATACTAACAGGGCATGGGTGTTTTAGAGGTCGCCTGCACAGGATGGCGCTATGTGACCTGCCATCATGTCCTAGCGGTCATGAAGCTGAAACCAGAGACCATGTACTGTGGGAATGTGTAGTACTGTGCTAGAGTGAAATAACGAGAGGGCATTTAAATAATATGTAGGGAGTCAAGAATTGTACGTTGGGGAACAGAGCCGGTGAGCAAAATCCCGTGCATCTCCCAAGATTCGCTCCGTATACCAAGAGGTGGGTAGGAGCATGGGTAGAAGATCATGATCGAGTGGGACTTCCAAGGTTGTAGTTGAGAAAAGTCCGAAATACTTCATACTAAACATTAGACTTTATATAAGTATAACTGCGTGATATTTTGTGTGCATCACGTACATGGATTTACTTCGTAGCTTTTACTTCCTCAAATCCAAAACAAAAGGTCGCATGGCAACACCTACACTATGTATTACTAGTCCCAGTGAATTTCCCCCGAGTGCAGTAAAGCACCGGTGTCAAACGAAACGACGAAAGTACTTCGATTCCAGTTTGATACGTTACACGAGGAAGACACATGCCACTTGAAAGTATTTCTGTGACATTTACAAAACTACCGTTCCAACTTGCAGAAATCTCTGTGGATTTTGTTACAAACGGGAAAGGATTATAGCACTACATTAAAACGAATTCATATTCATTTAATAACATATTATTGATCGTGCTATTATCACCTAGAGATAGATATAGATATAGATAGATACTTTTTTACATTGTTACTATACCTAGTAATCAAGTAACACAAACACGTAAATTTAAGGATTCTCTCCGAAAATATACTCGTAGTTTTGGCAAAAACACACTTGGGCATGTTTTGATTGCTCTTCCAATAATACACTCACATCTACTTACATTCAAACTTGCCTATAAAGACAAAATCTTTTTTATTTATCACAGTCAAATGCACACGATGACAAGTGACACCACAACAACTATTTGAACACATTACATTAGTCTTAGCACATTATAAAATAACATGATTAATATTTATGTAATAGTTTTTAGATAAAAATATTGAATGAATGAATGAGTACAAAAAGCCTACATTGGAATTAGATTTGATTAGATTATAAATGCATTAGATGTTTGCATGTTGTAAGGGCTGAATATGTTGGAAACTATGCCTACTAAATACCCTTGTTCGAGCAAATAAAAATGTATTTATTTCTTGCATCTTTCCTTCTTTCGTTCTTACCTTAGTTATTTATTTCACCTTAATGATTCAGTAAAAAATAAACCAAAATGACTTAATATTTTGCACGCAAAGTGGTGTAATAAATTAAGGATATGAAATTATACTATCAATTAACAGATGACTAATGGGCCAGTAATTTTCTGGAGTGGAGGTCGCGTTTGGGAAAACGAAGTGTTGGTCGACCGTTCACCAGGTGGGAAGACGATCTCCGTGCAGTGGCCGGCCCGGGATGGATGCGAGTAGCGGGAGATCGGTCGTCTTGGCGTTCATTGAAAGAGGCCTACGGCCAGCAGTGGACCGATAAGGGCTGGTAATGATGATGATGATGATACCCTATTTAAAATGTTGTTTGCATACAACATATGCGTATAGTGATAGTTCAATGTTCCAAATAAATCCTTTCATAGCACACTAAAAAAATTTGACAGTTCAGAAATTAGGTTTAACTATTTTTCTACAACGTGACAACCATAACATAGGCTGATAAAATTGAGTAAAACCAAAGATATCATCAAACATGCAATGAAACTCATAAGCATTAACGTCTTAACGACAAATATATGACCGTTTACTTCCAAAACCAACAGATAAAGGTAAGTATCATAGAAAGAAATTTGTTAAAAGTCGCTTTCTTTTTATCGCATAGCAATAAATATGTCTTCCGCCCTCACCCGAATATATTACTAGTGAGCTAATAAATTCGAAAGATTAATGATTCATGCGAGATTTATATACTTAAGTACCTGTACCATGTAATGTAATCTATCTGTGTCAATTTACACCTTTTTTGTTATACCAAATACTGCCGCGGTGGTACTAAGAATTAATTACTTTAATCTCGTAGAAACTGTGTTGGAAAAGGCCACATTTTAGTGATTTATTTCAATGTTTCGTTTTTTTGGTACGCATCACGATTATTTACCAACTGTTAAGTAATATGTTAATTTTTGTAAGAGGTCGAGAGACCAAGCTGCATTGCAGCCGAATTGAGACCGGGTATGTAACTCTGACATGACACCGCCTTAAAAGTGATATATGATATGTTATGCATGTAGCGTTTCATGTGGTTTGTTGAGTAACCGGTGGCTCATGGGGGGTGGTAAAGGAAGGCAACACACCTGCATATTCAGATGTTAATTGGCTTCGCAATTTACTAAATGTCTCCGATTTCAGGTTCGTCTCTTAATGCTATGTTAAAAAAGAAGAAACGTTGCAGAGAAAATGCACCTAACAAAGTGCCTTTAATTTACAAAACATCATGGCGGTCTATCCACATATCGAAATGTTTCCATTACTCAGCGTGACACCCGACAATAGAAAGATACTTAATGATAAAGACAATCTTATCCGATCCAATTTGGCTACAAGCCACTATGTGAACTTGTAGCGCAATAGTTAAAAAAGCTAAGTACAATCTTTGTACGGGAATAGCAGGATAATGTGTTGCAACAAAGCATTGTTGTCTTGGCACTTTAGGATCTCCAGCTATAACAATAAATTCCTTCGTCAGACTATCAAAAGCAAAAAAATGTTGCTTTGTCGTCCGTGGCCCTATGATCTCGTGTACCCACGTCCAATACTCAATAAACACTCGTTACATTGGTGACAGTTATGATAATGAATACTGTTCTATCCCTTGTAAACACGCAGGTAATTGAGAAGAGGAAAATATGCTAACAATATTCCCGAAAAAGCTTCCACTAGTGTCGCTCGTATTTTTGTTTACTCCAGCAAATTGAATCCATAGCGTTTATAAATCAAATGTTTACTGCTAATACAATTTTACTAGAGATATAAACGGAATATCTCGAAACACCACGTTTTGTAGCTTTACGAAATGTCACCTCATAATTCATACTAGCGTTATAAACTTCGAATTTTGTTTGTTTGTCTGGCACGTCCCAACGAAGCCAACATGATTTATGGCAACGAATTGGTGGGCCACGAAATGACACAGGTTACATTTGAGCAAGGCAATCTCACAGGAGCATTAATAGAAGTATATTTATCGACTAGTTTTGATCTAATACATCGCACCTCGCCGCAGAATTTATTGGAAGTGTAACTAGATGGGTAAAACTGCACTAAGCCCGCTGTTTTATAAGTCTAGAGAATCTGGAGCTCACCAAGGCATTAGCGAGAGTAAGTTGGTGTTGTGTACATGCATTCTTAAAGAAAGTGTGTGTGTGTGTGAAATCAGCTCCAACACGCGACTGGAGTTTATTCTCTAGGAACTGATTGGGCCGGCACGACCGGGGAGGTACCTTTCTCTCACTTGATACCGCCGTAAAGTGACACCTACGGTATCGCATATCGTGCGGTTTGTGAGTAGCTGGTGCCCATTGAGGAAAGGTGAGGAGAAGGGCAAATTATAGGCATAGTAATTATGTTGGTATTCATGAGCGTCGGTGGTCGTAAAAAAGGCTCCGATCACTCGTTTGCCCTCCTATTCTATATATATATTTCATGACAAGTCATTGGTGTGGGTATATAAAATTCACGCACAATGTAAATAAACGATTACACACATTAAAGACATGAGCAACGTACAACAATTCTGGCCAACGGAGACCCGTCACGTCGTAATATTGTTATTACGGACCTGTTCTAAAACATGGTACAATAATTACTTGATTAGATATGAAACAACTATGCGACGGGCTTGTTAAATGTCCATTTCACTTGCTATTTATTATTCTGTTGACTTTGGCCTTACCATATGTGGCATGGTTATACAAAGTACCTATGTACCATTATCATCATATACGACACCTATGTAAGGTTAAACAAAGTACCTACGTACCATTATCATCATATACGACACCTATGTAAGGTAGTTTCTAATATAACACAAGAGTGTCTAGTCACCCTAGCCGAATTTCAGCCATGACGGCCACCTCTATAGAGACTTGCCAACTGCGTAGGACATGTTTTAGTGCATAAGTGTGCGCAGGCACTTGTGCACTCCCTGTTCCTTCATTCGCCCATTCCGATGTGTGTATGATTATGAATGCAAATGCAATGATGGCAATGCGACACAACCGGAGATATAAGGCGCAGGACCGACGGCTTAGCGTAATCTCTAAGGCACGGGGGTGCAACAGCGTATACTTCCAAATTCCGGACTATTATTGGAAATTGAAAATTTAATAGCACTTTTTTTGGCAGGCCTGGGATTCGAACCCATGTTTGTAGTGGAACACACTTATCACTAGATCACGAAGCAGTTAATATTCGGCATGTAGCATTATAATTAATAATTCATCGGCAGCCATTTTATCAACCGTTACGTCCACGCTTGAATCTATGTGCTTTTTTATAGTATAGGGGTACAAACGAGGAATCGGAGCCCTCCTTATACTACTGACACTCATGAACAACAGCATAATTACTATGCCGATGCGTTGCCCTACTTTTCACCTCCCCCCCATGGGGCACCGGCTACTCACAAACTAGTATAACTTTACGGCGGTATCAAGTGAGCGGTCCAATACCACCGTAATGCAGCATGCCGCTTCCTCTTACTAACTATTACCATACTACCATAGTTCTGACTACTCATTTTCCACCCTATATTATAATAAAAGATTAATTTATCGCAAAGATCACAAATATTACATACTTCTCGAAATTTCATTAAAAGAAAACACGTTTTTAAAAATAACGTCAACAGTGTAAGAGAAGCTGAACAATAAATATTTATAAATATTCTTAATGTTAATGTAATAATCCTGTTGCTTGACGCATTATTGATTTAACAAGCATACCATATGCAGGCGAAACTAACAACCCTCTAAGCAAAGACACACCATTAGAAACCACATGGGACCACGGGTCCCTAATCCCCAAAGTGACGTGGTTCCGCTGCATTTTATTTTACCACTAATTGGTGCGTATCGGATCTAAAAGCGAATCCCTAGTTTGTCCCCGGGGAAAATGCGATACAGACACGACTGTTTCAATGTCACAGAATGAAATGAGTTTAACATCACTGATGTGGAGATTAGAGAATTTATTACAAAACCATGTCACGTGAAGTAAATGTAAGCTTCATCTATGACGTCATACACATGGTAGGAATTTGTAAATTCTTTTGTTAGTTTTTAGTATATGTGTAGGCATATACAGATTATAACCGCGGGGTTGAATTATTATAAATAAAACTCTAATTATTACTAATATTATAAACGCAAAAATAAGTGAACGGCTTTAAATCTTATTTGATCCATGTCTGGCCCTATAACGGAACACTGTGTAGTAATAATTAAACAAAAATAATGGTTCCCTAAGGGTAGATTTTACACGAGTCAAAACGTGGGACACAGCTAGTGTAAGATAGGACACCGGAACATGATTACTTTCAGTATAATTACTCATACTTTCATACCAAAAAAAAAAGAGTAAATCCCTTTAATTCACGCTTCAATTCCTACCGTTCAATAAAAATGGTACAATTTCGTTACTGTATTATTGCTGTTATCTAAGAAAACTCAGAATTCGACTGAACAAAGAAAAAAAGTAAAGCTTTTTAATTTAAGCTGCAATTCCTACCTTACAATAAAAATTTTATAATTTCGTTACAATATTATTGCTATTATCTAAGGAACATTAATTTCGCATATATTTCAAAGCTCTTCTAATGCATGTTGTTACAACATGTATAAAAAAGCGAATGTCATTATGAATTTATACTCAAACATGAAATGGATTTAAAGTTTTTTTAAGTAATTTAGATATCTACGTAAACACGAAAGTGTTATATATAATATCAATTCAATAAACCACACCAGGAAGTATAAAGATAAATTATGATCTAAGCCATCTTGCCTCCACCAAACTTCATAAAATACAAAGCCATACAAAGGCCGGATATCTCCCACTGCAACGTATCTACAAATTTCACGCACCCTTTTTAATAATATGTGCAAAACTTATCTACCCTCCTTCCAATCGGAGCGGAAGCCCAAAATACGATAAAGGGTCCAGTATATCATATTGGCACTTTCGGATCGGGGATATTCTTCTCTGCGGATAATGGTACTGCTTACCGTACTCGTTTCAAAAGGTAAAATTGATGGACTGTTGTCGGGAGGGAATGGTTTGTATTCTTTGGAACCGGGTATAAAGTAGATTTGAAAATATTACGTACTTTATCTCAAAGAAAGTAAATATGTAACTAGGAGTTCATATACGGGGTTACAGAATACCAATAAGTAGTAATGCCATATCATTAACCTAGTTCCATGCTCTTAAGAACGTTTTTTTCAGGTTTCAGATAATATAAACAAATTATGGAGATTTATGCGACAATTATAATGAATAAACACATTTATATTCAGTACACGAATGGTTTGATCATGGCGGAATTCGAACTCACGGCACACTTGGCCACAAATGACCAAGTTCTTTATTAGAGTTAATATTAGAATAGTCTGCACTCAGTGGTCGCATATCGAACATAGGAACTCCAGCGTTGAGCATCTTCATGGCCATATAAAGTGTGGAGCTGCTTTTTAATTTATTCCTGAGGGTTGTGACAGCTCTACAAGTTATTGAAGCAGTAATATGTCCCTTTTCATTAAAATAGGAAGAGATGGACCTCATACCGTAGTGATAATAACGGCCAGATATTCTTAAAATATTATACTTTCTATCGGAATGTCCCCTGCAGGAAAGAGGATCTTTGCTCTGTCCCCCGACTAACGACTTAGCACCCGATGAGTGTCATAGTTTCCACTGAAGCTATTTCTGTCCGTGGGATTTTCACAGCATATTTCAGTACAGAAAAAGCAATCGATACCCTATATATATGCTTCTCTCTCTATTACTCTCTTTCTCGCGCATTAATTGTTCGAAATACAAAGCAACGCTATTCCACTAAACTAATACCGCTAACACATAAAGAATTAATTTAAAACTTCAAACACAATTCAAAAATTTAATATAAAAATATTATGGCCTTATTTATTAATTATTACAGTAACGAACTTAACGCTTGATATGAAAGCTTATGTAGTTTTTAATTAATAATGGGAGCAAAAGTATAAAATATAATAGTGGCACATTAATTAGGCATGATTAAAAATTAATAATTAAATGTTTGCTGTTATACAGTTGCATGTTAACTATTGTCGTTGTACACCATGATTTACGGCATTACAACATTTACTAAACCCATAAAACGAATTAATAAAACGCTACCTTGTGTGGTATAACAAAGAAAAAACGTAGAGGCGTACGATACGCCTGATTTATCTCCGCTCTTGTTGAGTTGTCCCATCGGAGTAGGAGAATAAGTGAATACAGAGAGCACCTGTGAATGTGTACACACTTGTGCTCTATAATATGTCCTGCGTAGGTGACTCGTCTCTAAATATTATACTGGCTGTCCCTATTTATAATCGAAATAAAATTAAGTCTATATCTTAAGTTTGACCAAACTACACACGTATGTTAAATTTTTATCAAAATCAGATAGTTTCGGTTTACATCGTAGACGCAGTGACATGGAACCAGTCACATTTTTATACATAAATATAAAACACACACAGCTCTTTTGGGGAGATGTGCGATTGGGCATTATGAGAGACCAAATACCTAAAATAAAAAAAAACGCGAATGGATCACAAAGGAGGGATGAAAGCGGGCAAAGATATGCATACTACCCGAAAGCTTACTTACTTATTTACCTCTAACGAAGAAATTTTTTTTGGACAAACACCCAATAACTATCTAGGCGGTAAGAAACAAAAATATTACGTAATACAGAGTTTGTTTGATGCGTGCTGTTTAGCCTTTATAATTACTACATTCATTTAAAATAATGATCAAATTCTGTATAGTTTGAGTTAGAAATTAAGCCGCAGAGAATGAGGAGTACTACACTGTGGTGGTGTCTAGTCCGACAAGAGGAATTGCCGCACAGCTCTTAGCCGTCTGTTAAGTTCTTTAAATAATAAGAGTCCTTTCTAAGCAGAGTAATTTTGTCTTTGATGCATCTCCCCGTATACTGAGATACGAACAGCTTTATATATTAAATAATATTTAACCAGATAAAAGATATAAAATCTTTATATCATATTACAAAGAGTACGTAAAAATACTATGAAATGAAAACTTAATTAAATTATCAACATCCTTACTCTAATGCCCGTTTACACTATGATATGTGTGTATGTGTTGCGATTTTTTGCAACAAATCAAATGTTTAAGCATGCTGACGTGTAAATGTAAACAAAACAATGACTGGCTAATTCCCTGCGCCTCCGCCCGGGTGAGGTCACCGAGGTGTGGTGCTTAACGAATACAAACCCATTATAATGAGCTCCTCTTTTATTTTCTTTAGTTTTCTTCCCTTTCATTCCAGATCTATTGTTTTGAAACTGATTCATAAATAAAACATCGAAACACTTTACGCAGCTTTTTGTTTTTACGATACCCGTGTTTTTTGTTTTCTTAAAAGAACATTATTCGGTTGCGATGTCCAGAAGCCCGTTATGGTTTATATATTGTATCAAATTCAAAGGTCATTTAACAATTTCATTTGAATAAATAAATAAACTTTATATATTATTTTCACAATTATTTAATTTCCATTTACATTTACGACCGCTTCCGACGTGTCAACATCAGGTAAAGAAATTGTTTTATAAGAAGGTCGTTGAATAAAAAATGTCAACAATTAACGGCTTTACCTATTTTTTACCATCAAATTTTTACTATGACAGGCCAAAATCTGTCGCGTCACATGTCACTATGTGTCGCCTTTGATATGAAATGTAGCAGAGTTCTGTGTTTCTACACTTGCATACTATCGAGGAGATCGGTTAAATAACAACAGCGCTTCTCAAGAGGATGCCGGTAAACTGTTTGTTCTAATTATTCTTTCAGCTATATTCTACTATACATTTGTAATCATCATGAGTGGTGGTATATAATGAGTACGAATTTTTTCTTCCTGTCTAGAATTTCTGAAAATTATATCATTGTCAATCTTTTAATGTCATCATTTGGATTAAGTAATAACAAACAAGCAATTGGCCTGGCAATTGTAATGCCACACATGACCACTGCGAATTGGTTGGACTGTTTCTATGCAACATAAAGTCTAGTACATGATAATTTGATAATTTTTAACCGCTTGCACCGCTTCTATTCCTATTTCTGATAACAGTGCCGTTGTTAACATTTATGAGCTCGTCAATATAAAGTAGAATATAAAATTGTATAATATTGCACCATAGTTAAGTAAAAACCAATTTCAAAACATGATTTTATAGTTTACTGTCCGGTTTATCATACAACTGAAAATATAATTTCCCATTTTACGTGAACAACAGACGATAGTCATGCAAAGCCTCGTGTTGGACTGCTAATATAAGCAAAAGTGTATGTATACGAATATAAACCTTATAAACATTTGTTAGATAACAAAATAACTTGTGCGAACTTTAACGTTTTCACATTTATCGTGTCTGTTACTAACATCAATACTGTGCGTGTTTTCAGAGTGATATTTTGTAAGGCTTTTAATCCATTCACAAGTCTTTAATGTAAACATATTAGGGTTTTATAAAAAGTGGTTTATACTTCACACTTCATTATCATATTTGTAACTTTGTCGATAAATAATCCCTTAATTATTTTATACATGTGTGAAGCAATGGCTTTTTTTTTGTTAATCGACAATACTTTAAAACCTTTTCAATTTTTCTATACGCAAGAATTTCGATATTATGTTTCAATATCACATCTTATATTTGTTTTTTTCTAAAAATTTTTTAATAAAACGTTACAAGAAAAAATAGAGTCATATGTTCAACAGCAGGCTGAAATTAAGAAAAGAACCATCTAAAAAATATCTAAAAGTATTCAGAATTTTCAACATCAGACCAAAGAGACACAGCTCTTAAAACGGCACTTACCTCTAATGTGCGCTCTATCCGAACTATAGTTCTAGTCTATGTAAACAATGTAGGCGCTTTCACACAAGTTAAATCATAATTTATGTTATACTTTTATAGCCTTGTTACGTAAGTCACGTACGTATGGCTAGGCGTTTATTGATTTTCATTGCCTCTTTTGTTGTCCTCATTAAAACGAAACAACGCTGTAACATTATAATGAGGGTATAATTTACTGCGGCCACGTATCGCGAACATCGTGTTTTAGTGAAAATATAATTATTTTTTTCCATAAAAATTCACCATGGTGGCTAATAAATTGCAGCCTTTATAGTGATGTTAAATTTTCATATACAGGCTGTATACACATATTAGATGCTATAAATCTTACACAGTAATGAAAAAGAAGACCTCTTGAACTTTCGTCAAACTTTTAGTATAAATCCTACCCGCTTAGAATGTTTAGCGAATATTGAATAAAGTCATATGTTGGCTTCGCATGTTTTTCTATCCAAGTCGTTTTTGTGTCTTTATAGACGACAAAACATGAGTTTATTTTGTTTTATATGCTTTGTGTACACACAACTATTTAATTTCAATTATATATGATATATGTATTGAGTTACCAGTTTTCGCTCCTTGACCCTAACATACCATTTTTTTTTTTCATATATAACGTCAAGTTGTTAAAAATTTGCACTTGCTTTATTTAATTTGAAAATAATATATTTAGTATACATAGGACATTATAATATGAAATATTAATAATCACTTTGACCAACCAACCAGCCATATTGCTTATAACTTTAGCACAAAACAATCTTATTACAATTTTTGAAAGGCTGCGAAATTACCATAGAAGCTATCCAAAAATCAATTGAAGAATTGTCCACACTTTTTTCAAAGAAGATGATTGAATTTGAAAAAGACTTGGAATCTTCGTCTTCAGCTGGGCAAGGTTAGCAAATTGTCTAGTGACTTCAGTGACTTTAAATCCTTTATCATTTTTGCGGCTAAAATGTCCAGGTACAAGTACAAACACTCTTCAAGCAATGTGATGACTTGGAAAAGAAGAACCGTCGAAAAATTCTCTTAATTCGTCGATAGCTGGAAGAAAAAGATGAAAATACTTCTGTGCACAAAATGTTCACTGAACAACATGGCATTTCTGGACTTAGCACAGTCTTTTGTTAGATGCCACAGAATGGGCCATATTAATGCAGATAGGCCACGTCCAGTCTTAATAAAATTCAGAGATTTATTGATTAAGGACAATATTCGGCGTGCAAAAACTAAATTAAAGGGATGGGCATAACCATCTCCGAATTCTTAACAAAATTACGGCATGACACATTTCTCACTGTCGGCAACGATGTGGTATCTCCAAGTGTTGGCCCAAAGATGAAAAAATCTATGCCATTGAAAATGAATGCTATCGTCACTGTGTAGCTAGTACAGTTGACTTAGATGCCATCTTGGGTCCTGGGCCAAGTCCATATTCATCTGCAACTTCTGCCCCACAAAAACCTGTAGGCCCTCTCAACAAGAACACTGTTAGCATAATAGCTTCAGCTCGTGCGAGGAGACCCTTGAAGCAAAAGTGATCACTTGGATATGCCGTATGTTTTCCCAATAACTTTTACACTTTTTGCTAAATAATATATACTTAGTTTAATTATTATGTGCCATGGGATTGGTGTTGTTATTTATCTATTTGCATTTTTACCTGATTTCGCATAATTGCTCTAAAATAAATTTTCGCTTGTGCTCATTAATTATATTTAAAGAGTGGCTCCATTACTAAACGAAGTTTATGTTTTTTAATGGTAAACAAACCGACTTCATTATTTTTACCTGATACCTGACATCTGTCATTTATGTTTTCCTTCACCGGTGTCAAGATCACGTGACACCTTCTTCTTTTTTATTTTTGTTATTATCATCAGACAGATCTACTTTGTGTATAGAGATGGACTATTCTGAGATACAGTTGCCCTAATCTTGTATATTTCATTTACTGTTTTGTGTTGCTTTATTTTTATTATGATATTTATGTGTTTTTTAATATGTCTTGTAAGTTGCTATACATTGCTTTGCTTTTCCTTTTATGTGTGAAGTCAGGCAATTTTGTTAGAACTTTTTAGTTGTGTGTGATGAGGTTCATAATTATTTTATTTTAAACCTATCACCAAATATAGTTTTTTTTTAACAATCACTTTTATTGCGCTGGCGCGTTGATATATCAACGCTTTGAAACTTTTGCTTTAAAAATTAAATATTTAGTTAGTCTATATTTAACATTTAATATAATATATTATACATTTATACAATAAACATTATATCATTTTTATTTATTTATAAATATTAGTATTAGTTTATTAGCTGTTATATTAACAATATAATTTCAATTTAGTTAAGCATATAATGTATAATAATTTGGACTGAAAATCATTAAATTATATTAGCACTGGATATTTCACTAGAACTTGACGAAAGTAGTCATTATGATTCAATAAATATGGAGATGTGAGACCTGTAACAAGAATAGCATCGATACCACACTAACTTCACTTTAAGTTATTCTCAATAGTAAATTCTTTGATGTTGCAAAACACTATAACGTGGTAAACGCTGTGCTTGTCTCTGAGACATGGTTCAAACCGAACATTCCGTCTTCTTGTTTCTGTGCTAGGTTTCAATCATATTAGTCATGATCGGATGTAACGCGTCGGCTATAGTATAGTGGATGAATCACCAGAGAAACTGGACGGTCCGGAGTACCTATTTATAGAAATATTTTTTCGCACTCAAGACTACTTCTAGGCGTTTTCTACTCTCCTTCTCTTACAATAAATTATTTCACATCTTTGGAAAAGCAACTTAAAAATAGGCTCCTATGTATGAACATAACATAATACTTGGTGACTTTAATACCTGTCTTATGAAAAATTATTGGAGATCAATTCGCCTAAGGTCAATTGCAAATGCAACTATTTTAAACATTTTACCGCTATCTTCCACTCATCATTTCCCAAATATTTCTCCTTCTGTTTTAGACCTTATATTAGTTTCTTCTGTGGATTATGTTGATAAACATGGCCAGTGTGACACTGTCGATCTCTCCTATCATGATCTTTTGTATTTGTCATATCGACTGCGTATTCCAAAAGCAAAATCCAGAATCCTTTTATTTAGAAATTTCGAATATTGACTGGAATGCAATTTTTTCTACACAGGACCCCAATAAACAGGTTGAAATATTCAATTATGCTATTACTAAACGCTATAACGTGCATTCCCCTATTAGACTTGTAAAAATTAATCTTCCCGGTCCCTGGCTAACGGATGACATTAAGTAACGTTTGAGCAAAAAGATTAAGGCAAAACTTAAATACAAGCTCCATCCAAATGAAGAGAACTGGCGTTGTTATAAGTCTATTAGAAACTAACGTAATAAAATATGTAGGGATGCGAAAAGACGCTACATTCACGATTCCTTAAAGGACGGCGAGGATCCAGCTAAGCTCTAAAATTTTCTAATATCTTTGGGTATCGAAAACCGTGACAAAACGATCCCCTTAAACTTGGACTTAAACAATCTTGTTAAACACTTTACATCATATCAACCTATGGTCATCATATAACCAACGATTTGATCAGATCATCCACTTTAAATTCTCTTACAAATGTTTTAAATTCAAAAGTTATTTTCTTTAATTTTGAGCCCGTTCTTGAAAACGATGTTCCTAAAATTCTGCCCTCAGTCACGTCTGATGCTGTAGGATGTGATAACATATTCCGTAAAATGTTTTACCTAATATCACCATCTGTTATTCCTGGCCTTACATTTATATATAATACACCCTTGTCCACTGGAGCTTTTCCGACATCATGGAAACATGCTTTCTTAATTTCTTTGTCTAAAAAGAACAATCCGTCAATTTTCTCCGAATATAGACCTATATCCCTATTACCCTATTTGTCAAAAATTCTTCAAAAACTTGTCTATTCGCAATTAAAAAATACCTTTCTTTCTAAATGTTGCCTCTTAAATTTTTATCAGTCTAGTTACCGCTCCAGTCACAGTACGGCCACTGCTTTAGTTAAAATTTCAGACGACTTTAGACAGGGCATTGATAAGTCACAGTTATCAGTACTGACATTACTTGAATTTAGCAATGCTTTTAATAATGTTGACTTTAAATTCTGTTGGGCATTTCAAGCAGCTAAAATATTTCTCATTCTGTAGTTAACTGGTTTCGATCCTATGTTATTGGACGACAGCAGCGTATTCGAGCTAATGACTACTACTCCAATTGGGCATATAATTTTGCCGGGGTCCCACAAGGTGGCATGTTGTCCCCGTTACTATTTGCAAACATATATATACAGCAATCTATTATTAATCTTTTATAGTACGTGCTTCACAGTTGTGGAATAATTCACCAATTAGTATACGCAGTTCGCCATCACATAACATATTCATAAAACGTGTAAAATATCAGCATTAGATACTAATATATCGTAAAATTCACTATAAATAATGAGTATATATATATATTTTTTCTATACTATTGTATTATGTAATATTATAATTGTAATGTTAATATTATAAACATTATTATTACATTTACAACATATCCTATATTGTATTATGCTCTATATATTTTTATGCATGTTTGTTTTTATACTATTTGTATGATAAATAAATTTGTATAGTATTTTTTTTTAATGAGCTGTTACATCCTACCTGTTTTGTTTTGTACTTGTTTCTTAAATGTAACTTACAAAAGGCAGCCTGGAAGAAATTGCTTTTAAGCAATAAGTCTGCCTTTTGTACACTTACGTAAACTTATTTCGTCTGTTTTTTTTTCTCCCCTTTGTATATGTAGTTCTTTTTTTTTTTGTGGTGTTAAAAGTTTTTTTTTACTCTTTGTATTCTGTTTTTGAGAGTACAATAAAGAGTATTTGTATTTGTATTGTATTTATCGGAATTGATGACTGGCAGTAGCAGAATATCTCGATTAATCGTGGATGTTGCGCCATAGGTCGCGGGGTCGAATCCCATTAAGCTATGGTCGTTTATCTGATGACATATCTCACTTGATACCGGCATAAAGTGACAGCGTCGCTGTTATGTTTCCTGCGGTTTGCACTCATTGGTGTTGGGGGCGGTTTATGATAGGACGGCAACACATCTGCGTAACAGTCATGCGAAAGTCCATTGGCGTCAGTAGTCAACGAAAGACTCCGATTGATCGTTTTCCCCCTTCGCTATAAAAATATTTCTGTAATAATAATATTAAGCATATCCAAGTTCTTAAATTTATGAAAAATATTAAGTATATTTCCTTTGTCCAGTCCCTGTAACACAAGCCCTTATTGTAGCTGAGAATTCATCAGAATAAATCTACAAATTTTACTATTATAATATGATTATGTCTAACAAGTACATCATTACGTAATGTCAAAACATAAATAAACCAGTGGCACATCATAATGCGTGAGTTGTCAAATATTGTATGTGAGAAACAAAGCCTTGACGTCACGCTTAAGAGGGAGAGATTAACGTCACTCACTACTACGACTCTTGTCGTATTATAATGCTTTATTAAGGGTTTGTGTCACCCTTTCAGTACTTCTGTTATATAAATAATTCGGGGATGTTGGCTATCAAACATACTATCTCCCTCTTAATAAATTATATATACCCTTCTTATTAGTAGAGATGACCCGTTTATGTCTCTGAGTAATGTTTGACAATAGTAATAATAGTTCAATGGGTTTGTTTTTTTCTGGGTGACATTTTTTCTTTTACTTAAAAACATATTTTTTGTATCCTTGAGTTTCGAAAATTCATTACTTTACGAAAATACAAAATACACGAATTCATACTGAACTGTCATTGCAAAGCATCAGAGTTATAAATATAGATTTTGGTATATTCAACCTTACGCTCACTATTTTAATTTCCTTTTACAAGCATGCATGACTAGTACACATCTTTAATACGGACTGTTTTGTAATGTTGATCTTGTACATCACATTTATTTTTGTAAATCAAAGGGCCAATTATATGAAATAAGGTATTCAATTTGATACGTTGTTGCGTTGTTGGAATAGTAAGTTAGGTAATACGAAGTTTTGCTTATATTGCTGCACTATATAAGTGTCACGCTTGCAGATTATAAAACACAATTTCCATGGCCTGCAACTCTCCCTGCCATATTTTACTGGTAAAGTGATGATGATGCCATCGAGTATCGGTAGTAGTAATGCTTGCTGATAACAGTAAGCCTCACTACTAGATTACTTCTTACTTTCTTTTTGTTTCTTCAGAATTGTATAACAATGCTATCGAGACGGTGTTCCATCGAAGTGAGTATGCGTATTTTTCCAACTTTATCGAATACACAATACAATATAGTAAAAACATCACGATTTGTATGATCTATGTTCAAAATAATAACAATAATAACGTACACAATTTTGTTTTTCGCTTTATGTATTTTCAATCGCTTTATGAATCTGCGGTTGTAATATTTTTTGTTTGCTATTTTATTTAAAAAATAACTGGTTGTTCAAACAAAATTAGTAATGTCACAACAGGAAAACGTAGAAATATCATCCATACTTAGTCTGGCCATATATACTGTTACGACTATAAATAAAAATATTACATTGAAATTTAAATTATTAAAAAAATGGAGTGGTGTGATAAAGGGAACTGAGTTGCTGTGATTGCATTACACAAAGTAGGTATGTAGCCAAATGCAATTATTCATACACTTGGTAACAACACTCCATATACTTGGTTTTAGTCAAGTGTTTGTGTACCGAGCTGTAGCATTCGTACAAAAAGGTGGTCAAAGATAAGAGAAACAATTCGAAGAAATCCTATCCGAAAGCAAAACATTTTATCTCAGGCAATGAAGACAGCATCTGGAACTATGTCGCGTATTTTAAGAGATGACTTAGGACTTGAAGCCTATAAGATACACACTGCACGTTTCTCAACTGATAAATTAAAGATTTATAGGGTGATAAAATCGAAACAATTACCGAAGCGATACGCAAGGTCAAAGAAAAAAATTGTTCACGGATGACATTTTTTCATAATTGAGCAACAGACAAATTAACAAACAAAATAACCGTATTCATACTCAAAGCTCTTAGGAAACATCCCAATTAATCGACAGAGTGCAACGTGAGTATTATCCGACTTCAGTGATAGTTTGGTAGGGTGTTAGCTATGAAAGAGTGACTGCCATATTTTTTTTAAAGTATCAAAAAATCCGCACAAGAGATATATCAAGATACCATTTTTGAGAAGCCAGTTAAGCCCATAATGAAACCATGTTCAATAACCAAGTATGGTCCTTCCAATAAGAGACGGTGCCTGATCATAAAGCTCGATCCACCCAATCTTGGTTAAAACGAACGTTCCGGATATCTAGTCCCGACCTTAATCCGGTGGATTATAGTTTATGTTCAGTTTCAGAGAGTACAGCTTGCTCCAGATGCCATGATAATTTGGAGTCCCTAAAACAATCCATACGAGTGGCAGTGAAAAATTTCCATCATGTAAAGAGATTGTGTTTCTATAGATAACTGGCCTCAACGTTTAAAGGAGTGTGTTACAGCCAAAGGGGACCACTTCGAATAAGATTTTTATATTTTTAATAGTTTTATATTTGTGTATTAAACTAACACATTGTAAAAGTAATAAATGTTGTTTGCATTTAAGTATTTTTTTTTCTTTGTTAAGAAGGCAAGACTATATATTTATAGGTGAAGAAAGAAATTCCTATCTCTTTTTAAAAACTTACGCGAATCGAATTCTTTCAAATTTGGTAATCTACTTACCACATATTATATTTATATACTTATTGTGTTGTGAGAATATCCAGAAGGCTAACATATTAATATAACATTTATTTACGTAACACGTTTTATAATGAAAGTATCAACTATCATAAGCAATATTTACACAATATTTTTTAAGATACGCTTTAAAGTATTAAGATATACACCTTAACTGGAGTTGGTTTTTAGAAGTACGATCAAAATTAGTTATCTGATTATAATCATTATTTATAAATCGCGTTACTTCGAAAGTCATAGGTGAAAAGTTGATATATAATAATGCTATCTATCTAAGAAATAACTAATTACTCCTAAAAGCTTACTGACCTTTTAAAAATAACCTTGTACATGTCTTTTTTGTCTACTTCAGTTTTAAGTAATCATTTCATATGTATTTTCATCAATTTTGTTTCCATAACTAAATGTTTTTGTAAATATTAAAAATATTATAAAATTTGATGTTTCACATTCACCGGTGTTTTTCCATACAATTCACATTAGCCACGCAATTGACTTTCCAAATAAAAATGAGTGTATCATATTCTGTAATACGAGACAATACGCTAATGTATCGTCCAGTCCTCTCGAACAATGAGGGTCCCCCGGAAACGCAATTAACAATGTATACGTCGGAAAGAGGAAATATCAATTCGCTTGTGCAGGGGAATTGACTGATATTGGCTTAGCCGAACTCCGATTGACTCAATTACGTATTCCGTATGCGTCATGTGTGTATATGTATTTTAAAAGCTTTTTTAAATAACATACGCATAAGTTTACTCTACATAAAATACTAAATGAATTCACTGGTTTATCAGAACGTATTACGATACATATTCTATCTGTATTCATTAATAATGGACATTTAATTTCTATAGAATAAAACTATTTTTACGGATTGTATCGCGGTTTATTTAATTATTTCACTGGCCCGACGTTTCAGAAGCTTTGCAGCAACCATGGTCACGGGTGGGCTGAGATGACATATGTCCTAATGTTATAAGTTTTAAAAGTACCCGATGTATTTTAAATTTTAGTTGTTCCGATTAACGCAAACAGTACTTATTATATCTTACTGTCTTTAGGTGTTATGTTTACTTTTGATTTGATTATGTTCACCACTGGGTCCCAAGCAGAGGGAAGAACCCAGCCCTCCCTCTATTGAAATTTGGATGTTTTTAATTTCAATAGCCTCACGGATAATCCTTGGAAGGAATCAATTTTAACTAGTGAGGATTTTCGCGTTATCAAATCTAATGTAGTAACGGGGGGCAACTTCTGCATGCTCATGTGATAGAATCCGTAAAAGTAGTTCTATTGCAATGAGTAACATTCGCGTAAACTTAAGACATACTTTATCTATGTTATGTAAAAAAATTATGAAGCTTACAACGTCAACGCTGATGTTCGCCAAGGCTGTGTTCTGTCTCCGACGCTGTTTCTTCCGCATATAAATGACATGCTGCAAACTAGTGGCCTTCACTGTGGCGCAGATAATAGTACAGGGGATTCTATATAGACTGACCTTGTCAACATTTCCAGGGAACACATCAACGAGTATCGGAACAAGCGGAATCTTGTGTCTGAATTCAAGGATTTTCTATCCAAAGTCTCGGAATGAGACCGACTAAATTTAGTCCAATTTAACCCCTATAAGTCACAAGTTTGCGCGATTATGGCTAAAAAGTCACCCTTCGTTGTATCTCTTCGTTTTCGAAACAGCTACGTATCGGCTTAGTCGTTTGCCCCCAATATCATAAAGAATTTATATTATACAATAATGGGGCATATTTTAAATAATGAAAAGCATTCAAAAGTAATTATTCTATACATATGAAAAGTAAGTCTATACATATGAAAAGTGCTAAAATACATACATAGTCCGTAACAATGTATATAGTGAAAACGTGTTGTTCCGATATTTGATGGCAATGCTTTGTCAGAAAACATTAATGTTTGTTCTAAATTAAATTCTTATTATTTATTTCTCCCCGGATGTACCTCTCACTCACATAATACCGCCGCAAAGTGACATCTTCAGTGTCGAGTTTCGTGCGGTTTGTGAGTAGCCCATTGGGAGAGGGAGCGGGGCAACGTATCGGCATGGAAATTATATGGCTGTTCATGGGCGCTGGTGGTCGCAAAAAAGGCTCCGATTGCTCGTTTTGCCCCTATACTATGAGGAAAATTACAACCAAAATAAATACAAATCAATCCTGATTACTTATATCTAACTACTTGTTAAAATTCTACTACCGGAAGACCTGAGATTTTCTACACTGTAAAATATTTTATCTGAGTTATTTATTAGAGCACAATAGATAAAGTTTTGTATTTATTTATTGAAAACACAAAGTGTTGAAAGAATATATTTACCTCGCATAGCAACCTCAAACATTTACAAACCAAGATTCTTAAGAGTTAAACACTCACAAGAACCTTACTTCGTGAATAATAAGTTGATAGGCATATTATGTTTAGTATTACTTTATTTACTGTCAAAAAATTTAATGACGCAAAGTAATCAAGTATTATAATTTATATAATATTTTGCTCTTCGTTCGTTTACATATTTTGTAAATTCTCATTTAAGTATCCCAAATTTAATCGGACTTGGGACTAACACAGTCTTGCACATTGGTTGGTCACGAACATGTTTTTGTTCTCATTTCCGCCTTCTTTTATCTGTGTTATTAAACGGCAAAGCATTCTTATGCATTACTAGCGATCTTCCCTGCTATGCCCGGGAATAATATGGACCAGATTTTTACGGTAACAAAGTGTACACTAAAACCTCCCTCAGCTTAGGCTCTACCATGGTCAAAGCCGCGTGTAAACCCGTTCCGTTGATTTTGAAAAAATTGATCTCATACAAACAAAAAGCTTTTGCGAACTTTGTTTTATAATAAGTATAGATAAAAAATAGTGACGTCAAAATCTCACACGGAACTCGTGTTTGTTAAACGAACTGATATATTTTTACTCTTTCCCGTACTTCACAAATGAATTGATACAAGTTTTATATGTGTCATTAAATCACAGCTTTATTCGTTGTAAAGCAAAGTGTTAGCACAAGTGAAATAATTTGTTATCGCTCAAACATTCTCCAATCATCGGGTGATCTCACTAATGACTACGTCTCGAACATAAAAAAACGCCGCGCGAACGATAAAATTAAAAAGAATCGTCCCTGTTTGAGTTATTTGTCGTCACATTAAACAAGTACTGTGCAGAAAGTCCACACAAGATCAAAGGATGACGCGGCGTTGTCTGGAATAACATCCAGTGAAATGCACTTGAAATTCAACACGAGAAACTGCGAATTTATCACGATGTTTATGCGGCGTAATGCGTTTCGAATACATTGCTTTCTTGCTATCGATATCGTAAACTACGTCTTATAGAGGACAAGCCATGTATTTTGAAGCCTATAATAATATTGTAAACTTCGTACTTGTACACTAGCATAAAAGCATTAGGCATTGTAAGTAATGACCGCCATAGAGCATAAATATGAGTATAAAGCACATTTCCTGGCAAAAGTGTTAAGTCATTTAACATTCTTTGTACCATTCGTAATTTATGTCTTCATTCGATTTGCAATTATCGCTGTAAATTATTCTAAAGAAAGCTTTTGAATTTACGGCGTTCGTTCTCGTCTCAATAGTTATGTGCTATTTTAAGCATCCTGTAAAGCTCTTGTGACGCACCATGTGTGAGTATCAATAATATTTAATTAGCAAATATTATTGTGAAATCTTTTTGTGTCCTTCTAGCTGTTGTTTTGCACTCCCAGCTCTATCTGTCCAGTATATTCAAATTTGTAATAGGCAGTTGCTTCACGTAGCATCAACACCTCTTGTTATTCATGAATAACAATTATTTAAAAACAGGCTATCGACTTTCTTTTAATTTTACTATATACCCTTAGGAAGAGGTAGTGACATGCTGCATAAGAGGAGGTAGTGCTATGCATAGGGCATGACACTACATCCTCCTATGCAATGGAAGTGGGCCGGCTCTAACGGGGAGATACCTCTCGCTCACATAATAACCACCGTAAAATTACATCTTCGGTGTCGCGTTTCGTACGGCTTGTGCGTAGCCGATGGCCGATTGGGAGGGGGGGCAACACCCATCGGCTTAGTAATTATGTGGATGTTCATGGGCGTCGGTAGTCGTAAAAATGCTTCAATTTCTCGTTTGCTCCCCTATTCTATAAAAAAATCTAATATCGAAGGAATGGCAACTTACTGAGGAAGGTTAGAAGATATACACACACGCAATGACAAATAGCGGATCACGCGGACAAAACCGCAGGGCGCTACTAGTAAAAATTGAAAACTAAAGAGCGCCACTACCAGGGAGTACTCGCGCATAATACCGTGCGTAATCAGAGCCTTTTCCAGCATTGAAATTCGCTCTACGCAAAGATAATTGGTAAGTAAATCTCGCATCGTTATTTCCCTTTACAAAGTTGTCGTATAATTTTGTACCGTTTAACGACTGCACTGAATAAGCAATGCATTACGTTCATGTTTAATTTGCATCTGGCTGGTTTTATTAAGAGGAGCTGAAAGACGCTATGGCTGACTGGTAAGATATTGTACATAATGTTGAAGGATACGGTAGGTAACGTAATACATAATATTTATGTAGTTCAATACTACACAGATATAATAAACACAGAATTTAGTACAAATATTTTACACAGATTAGCCTACACACGGCGCCGCAAGTGCCTGTAGCGGCGCGCTATCGAATCTGATTAAAAGTAGATGCCCTGACGGAGGGGGTGTAGACTGCAAGTTGCATCCTGCACTCCGCGCGGGTTCAGATGCACGTGCATATATATATATTTGGGATCAGAATCGATTACCGAACACCCTCTCTAAATCTTAGTAGTAGCACATGAATAAAGAAACAGTTTGTTTACACTGTGGTAGTAGTCCACTAGTTATGAGAGTTAGAAGTTGCCGGTGGCGGTGTCAATTATGAAATTTGTCATTCTATCTGTGGAAAGTAAAACTTAACAACATAGGCATGTTGTTAAGTTTTACTTTCCTAAGTACTTTAAAAAACGGGCAAATCGCCAATTTGTACGGGCACTTCGTAGCAGTATTAGTCACACTTGCTTCGCTAAACAGACGAGTTGTCAATCACTAGCTAGCTGAGGGCTATTCGAACTAGTTAGTAGAACGTGGAGCGTTCCGCTTAGCTACAGCAGTATGTGTACATAACTATCCAGCGCTAATTCCCTAAAAACTCATTTGTTAATTGTTTCTAGGCGATCCTTATTGAAGTAAATATTAATCTCACAGTGACATTACTGTGAATATTGAAGATCAGTAAGCAGTAATTGTATAAAAAGAAATGTTATTCGAGACGTCGTTTAAATGCACATAAATACAAATTGTAATAAATATTCATAGGAGAGATGAAATCACAGGACGGTAGCCAGCGTCGCTGGCTGCCCGACTGTCGCCATCGGCGTTACATTATTAATGTTTAGTACAATATTCAAACGGTATGTAAGGAGTACTACACACGAGAACGTGATACAACGTATTAACATTTAAGCAATATTATAGTTATAGATAGTTTTTGGAAAAGCTAGTATTATCTCTTCTTCTTTTATTTAGCCAATTTACAATTACTGGCAAATATAATCCAAAGTAATAAATACATAATTTGTGATATTTCAGGATAATTCTAATATATTTTGGAAAAAAAACATTCGCCATGATCACTTTCACTTCCTTTTTTTCTCGGATCGGAGCTTTTGACGGGTATCGACTCCCATGGACATTCGCATGATTGTTACGCAGATGCGTTGTCCTCTTATCATTCCCCCTCCCAATGGGCTACTGGCTACTCCCAAACCGCACGAAAAGCGACAGTGACGCTGTCACTTTATACCGGTATCAAGTAAGCGAGGTCCTTGGTTTAGCCAGCCCAATTCCGTTCCATAGGAGGATATAATGTCATGCACCACGGCACTACCTCCTCCTATGCAGCATGGCACTACATCCTCCTAAAACTTCGCCTTTCCCTATCGGTTCCTTTTAGAACTTAGACTTTTTTCCCCCTATCGTCTCCCTAAACCTGAAGACAAAAAGTCTTCGTAGTCAGTCGAACTGTTGAGGCTGGACTAGCGCCGCCAACCAGTATTAGGTCCCTCCGAAAAAACTTAGACTTTTTTTGCAAAATGCAGTGTACACTAAGCTTAATAATGGACTGTCCACTCATCTGTACAGTTTCAAATAATAATTATTTCAAATGCACGGCAAGGAATTGGTATAAGTGTAGTTAATCTTCCTGACGTGACATGCTTATGCGAAGCTTGAAGTGTTGATCAAACGGAAGCCAGGCTATAATAAATAGTCTCGATTGTAAAGACGTTGACATGTCTACTTAAATTGTATACTATTGGCACGAAATTAATCTCGGACATTGATTTCGCTGCTATCTTCTACAATGTTGAAGTATCTTCCTGTACAAAATAGAGATAAGAGCCAGTTACAATACATAATTCATTTTTAGATGGTCATAAATACTTGATTTTTAATTTTTTCATAATCACTGAGAAAGTTCCTTTATTTACAAATATTATTGAAATTGTATTATTACTCAAATGACTTTTTATTTAAAGTAACATGGGAAATTATACTGCAATATTTTCAGTTGTTAGTTTTGTCATAAAATTGTTAGATGACTTTATTCTATATAAAATACTAGTAAAATTCTGAAGGAACAACATACATAATAATATTAGTACAGTAACAATAATTATTGAATATTGAGGCTGTGAATATAAGTAGAGTCATTTATATAAATCTCTATGTTTCTATACAATAAGGTAAATCATTAAACAAGGATTGAAATAACTTCGAAGGACCTTTGAACTCGAGTGTTCCATTGTAACAGTCGGACTACCCCACGGAGCACAAGTTATGATAAATTGTTTGTGATGCGTACAAAAAGATGAAAACTTACTCTTACTCAATACATTATTTCACCTAAATAATATACAAAACATGTGTGTATGTGAAGACTGAAGTACATTATTAACAAGCACAGAGGATGAACCTTAACTTAGATTTTCGTAGTGTTGACAAAATTGGTCCATTATCAAAACTACCAAGATCTATGTTAATTAAGTAATTAAAAGACTGATCCTATTTTGCGCTACTCTCCAACCGTTGGTGAGATATAGATTATTTCTATCAACGTGGAGGATCAAATCGTGTCCTTCGTTAATGAAATGTTAAAAATAAAAAATGAACTGACAGATATTTCCCAATAAAGAGGCAAAAAGGAATCTAACGACTGGAATGTGAGATGTATAACAAAAGTGTAAAAAAAGTATCATCTATTGTGAAACAAAACACGACAAGGTTGTATGTGTTAAACATACATTAGTTGTTTATCCTTAAACAACAGAGTGAGTCAGTTTTGCCTACGTACTTGCGGCGCGCTCACATAAGATATAATGCAAGAAAAATGTTTAAAATGGGCCGAATAACATTATTGGTGCTATTTTTAGTGTTGTGTATACATTTGTATGAGGCAAGAGACTTAGTGCTCGGGACTAGAATCAACAATTTATTAATATCGACGGAGAAAGTAGTTTACAGCGCCATACCGTTATTCAAACGAGAAAAGGATTATACGTATAAAGACCCGAAGCATCGCATTATTAAGGTACATATAAAAATATTTATAAACCCGTTTTTATAGTAAATATATTAATAATAACAATGTCTGTTTTGGTGTATGTATGAATGTAAGTGTTGCTTTCGTTATCGACAATTTTTATCTTATGCATTAGTTATATATGATATACATTGAATTACAAAAGTAATAAAAAAGATACACGATTTACTACTGAACAGTCATTCTAAATTATCTGTGATTGTACATGTACATTATTTTGTCGCATAAATTTATGTCGTTCCAACAGTTGCAGGAAGAGGCCCAAATACAAAAAATGGAAATGTAAAAAGGGTCAAGTATAAAAAAATGCAATATGTATTTATACATTACCTATATAAGGTAGATATGAGATACCCGTAGGTTTCTATCATCTCCCCTACAAACGATCATGTCTTAGGAGGGTTGAGTTATTATTTATTTATATAAGGCGGTGTGCTGCGAAATCAGCTTAAGGAAGTGCCGGCTATAATTCCCTTATCTACCACAACAACGTCGTTGTGTTCCACTTTGATGAAGGCGTCGGTAAAATTGTGTTTATGGTATAAATAGATAAAAGGACAGATTATAACAGGCCATTTATGCAAGAAGTGTATTGCCAGTGATTAATTTATTGGATGGCTTTTAGTATTGTCTGATATAAATAGGCGTATGCCTTATTCTGTTTTTGTTTTTGCAAGGAAATGGCCAAGTTATAACTGTGCATGATGGCAAGTTAGATTGCTTGTTTCTAACAACTTGCCAGCCAGTTGTTGTTGCAGATGCGAAATTCTATCCTTTTTATCTTAAATCGAAAAGGTTAGTCGTTTCGAAGCAGTTAGTAATGTCCAATTTCAATGATGGATAGACAACAAATGGACAGCAATAATCTTATTTTTTTATGTCATAATCGTTTCATTTCGAGAGTACATATTGTGATATTATCATTCCATTACTCTTTAAAATAATATATCTACTATGTCATGCCATTAGTTTTGACAGCCTTGATTATATTAATAATATAAGTAATATAGTTTGAAATATATTAGGTTTGGGTCATTTCTGTTGATTTGATACATGTTGGAAAATATCATAGAACCTAGAAAAAAAATCAGACTACAATTTTAGGAAGTGGTGTAAAATGTAAATGCATTAGTGTTAATGTCTACACATCTATGTATGCATATAACATTAAAAAAGTTAAATATTTTGCACAAAAAAAGATATAGTGATAAAGAAACAGAAAAAAAAATACCAGTTTGTATGTTTGTACGCACTAGTCTCCGGAACTTATGGATCGATGTCAACTTTTTTTTGTGTATAGTAATAACATATAGGATGCAATAAGAAGTAAGCGTACATAGTCGTGGGCACCAACTAGTTGATAATATAGTTGTAATTATTGCCCAGGGTATCATCGCTCGTGACTTGTCCCGGACCGACGCGGAGGTGACGGTGAGCGAGGGCGGCGTGGGCGCGGAGCATGTCACTTTACACTTGCGGAGCCAGCGCGGTGTGGGACTCAACTATCTCATTCTGATATTCTCTAATAACCCATAATCATGGAGATTTATAGTACGTGGACGATAATCTCAAGTAACACGCGCGTATCTCACAGCGTGGAGTAAAGATAGGCTTATATGACGGTTAATTCTTGGACGTTTATTTTTTAATTATTTCACAAAAGGAAGCGTTTATTTTTATAATTAACAAAATGTTACGTTCTCATCTGTCATATAAATTAATATAGGAGAACTGATTAGTACGAAATATTATTAATGTCGAACAATCTATGTCTATGTATATATAGACATACGCAATAAATTATATTTGATCCAGAACTCGTATCTGTATAACATATTATGTCAGAAACTTGTCAGAAATAGCCATGTAAGCCATTGATTCAAAAAGCGTAAATATTAACATAACTTTCTTCAGCTTCAATAGGTGCGTAAAAATTGATAATAATTACCAAGGAACCACACTACGTTACGATGAATAATTAGGATGTCATATCTCATTATAAGTGTGCGTAAATACTAACCATAGAGATTATGTTGGTAATTATTTCTAACTTTATAGTAATAATTTCTCAACTTAACAACAATTAGTTCCATTATATGCTTAATGTTCATCGTTAAGGCGAGCCGTTTTTAATTCTCAATAAAAAATTCATCAACATTGTTGTTTTATTTAGCTCTTATCGATCGACTAGTTACGATCACTGCTGATATTACGATAATGTCGATATTTTTAAAGGTTTGGTCATATACGTCACACATAGTTGCTGATCCCAGACGAAATCTGCATATCGCGCGGCACTCGGAGTGGACGACTCCTTACAATATGTTGATGATCATGATGAAATTGATGATGCAAATAAGCCGATGATAATGACGATATTTATTTTTAATTAACGATATCACTACTCACATCATTCTAGAGACACGTTAATAATTCCATAGGGGCAACATGCGAAAGAAAAACGGCCTGTGATGCGGTCGCGAATAGTTCCAAGCATAAATAACTCCCCCAAAAGTTGCAAATGCACAAATCAATTTTAGGGAATTGTCAGTGTACACAGGGTGTTTAAATTGAGGGTGGGCAGCTAATGGAGACACACGCATTAAACCGTGCCGCGTGCAGCGACAACATTGACACAGAGCTAGGGTTCTAATTAGTTTAAGCTCGGCCAGGCGCTTCGGAGATAGTGCAACTGGATATACGGTTACTGGATGTGGCACTTCACTTCATTTGATTGTACGTGGTATTATCACCACTACATAAACTTTTGCAAAATTATGTATAAAGATTAAAAATACTTTTGTGAGACATGGACTTTAGCAAAATTACGTTGTAATACTGTATAACAATATAAAAGACAACATTGTTATATTGTTACAATAAAAAAATATATTACATTTGAATTTGGAATCGTGTCATTTTTTATACGCTTGTTCATTGTGTTTTCCTATTTTGGCACTAATACATTGTACACAAAATTTTGCGAATTAAAATATAGAGAATCGCTGTGATTGCATTACACTAAGTAGGTATAGAGTCAAATGCAATTTATAAAACTCTCCATACACTATTACTATTCGTCGAATTTTTGTGTTACCGGGCTATTAATAGTTGCAATGTTGGCTGTTTGTGGCAGAGAAAGACCTGGCCGTCCACGTAGTCTTCGTACGAAAAAGGTGGTCATAGCAGTAAGGGAAAAAATCAAAGCAATCCTGTCCGAAATAAACGACTTTATCTCATTAAAATGTATTTTTAGAGATGACTTAGGATTTGCAGCCTTTAAGAGACGCTCTGACCATTTCTTAACTGATAAATTAAAGAGGAATAGAATGGTAAAATCGGAACAACTAGTGAAGCGGTACACAAAGGGAGGTCGCAAAAAAAATTGTTTTCGGATGAGATTCCTTTTACAATTGAGCAACATTTTGACAAACACAATGACCTGATTTATGCTCGAAGCGCTAGGAAAGCGTCCCAATTAGTCGAAATAGTGCAACGTGGGCTTTATACGACTACAGTGATGGTTTGGTGGTGTGTTAGCTATGAAGGAGTGGCAGGGCCTTACTTTTGTGAAAAAGATATCAAAACATCAGCACAAGTGTACCAATCCTCGACTAAAAGTTAGCTATGAAGGAGTGGCAGGGCCTTACTTTTGTGAAAAAGATATCAAAACATCAACAAAAGTGTACCAATCCTCGACTAAAAGTTAGCTATGAAGGAGTGGCAGGGCCTTACTTTTGTGAAAAAGATATCAAAACATCAGCACAAGTGTACCAATCCTCGACTAAAAGCTCGATCCTCCCTGTCATGGTAACAGCAAACGTTCCGGATTTGATCGGAGCAGAAAACTACCTTTAATCTAGCCCAAAACTTAATCCGCTCGATTATGGTTTACTGTCTGTCTTAGAGAGTACAGCTTGCTCTAAACGCAATGATAATTTGAAGTCCCTAAAAAAATCCATGCGATTAGCAGTGAAGAATTTCTCCATGGAAGGAATGCGTGCTTTTATTGATGACTGGCCTCAACCTTTAAAGGACCGTATTGCAGCCAATGGAGACCACTTTGGATACGTTTTTTTTAAATATATATAATTATTTTATATTTTTGTATTAAATAAAGAAAGACACTGTAAAAATAATAAATGTTATTTGCAATAATTTTTTTTCTTTATTACAATATTTATGGCAATACTAGGTATACCCAATTGTCGAATTATATTAAAACTTACAGTTTGTTTTCTTTTTAAGTTATAATTCTTCAAGGGTTTTAGGGAAAAAGAATGGGGGGTACATTTTTACGTTGCGCGCGAACACCGTCACGGAAAACGCTGAAATTAGCTATAGTCAACATTTTAGTTTTTCTTTTGTTACGCCAAAGAAATATAAATCTTCACACATTTTTCCCGTATGTGTTGTAAATGCATTTTTAAATGCTGCAAAGTTGCAAACATTGATTTATCATTTTTATTTACGTTCGGAAGATGTTTATATTCATTGATGTTTATTTTATGTAGTTAAACAGTACCTGCGAGACGCTGAATCGTGGTTTCAGTAAACAATGAATAACCAAACGTATGTCTGCCGCTGTATACTGGTTACCATCAGCAAATCAAACACTTGATTCGTAAATATTTCATTTTGTACATCAATAACATCAATGAGACGTTCCTGTTTTTTTTTTCTTGAAAATCATTATAAGTAGCATAATTACATAGCCAGAAATCTCATCACGTGCCACACGTGGAGTCCGCTTTAACATCATTTTAAGTTGATTAAATTTTTTTGTTTCATATTTTAATTATCTCATTCGAAATATTTATGAGCATAAAATTTTCTAACCAGTTAGATCCACCAGATCTCCTCTCAAAGCCGCAGTAAGAGGTAGGATCATGCTGAATTGTAGTCCAATTAGGCCAGCACGACAGACGAGATACTTCTCACTCACATGGCACTTTCGTAAACTGACATGACTGACATGCTGTAGCTTTTCGTGCGTTTTGAGTAGCATGTAATAATTTGGAGGGCAGGTGAAAAGGATAGCAATACATTTGTATGACAATAATGCAGTTGTCTATTGGCGTCGTTAGTCGTCCAAAGGCTCTGCTTGCTCGTTTTCCGTCATATATAATAAAAATAATGTCCACTGCACATGCCCACACACACGTCAGTACAAAGTGCATTCTTGTAACATTTCCAGGAAATGTATATCTGTTCCATGGGGGTGTCATATGCCTCTTACCGTCCATGTATCCATAGATCAACAACCTTTCAGTCATAGCAGTTTTATTGACCAACACTAATTACACTAATTTAATAATGTACTCCCATTTACATATACAATTAGAGGACATTGGCTATAATTAACAACTTCCTAATTTATATTTTTGTTGATGTACAACTGTTGCATTTGAACCCACTTCGATTTATAACCGGGTGTAAAAATTAGGTAGAATTGAAAAAAAACAGCCACGGTCAAATGCAGACTTAAAATAAATGCGTAGACGAACTATAAGTATATGGAGCTAATAGCGATTTCATATAGCTAAAGAATAACTTACGATATTGTGTTAACTTCTCTCTAATATGCAAAAAGGTTAGAATAGAAGAAAACATTTATCATAAGGAAATGAAAAAAAATAAAAGGAATGCTAAGTACTAACACTTCATCTAGTAGGAACCCCCGTTCAATTTATAATAGAGTTAAGAGATTCTAATTTTATTTTTGTTATATTATAGGGGAATATAGGGGGAAAAGAACAGATGTACTGTTCTCATTTCCTATCACTCTCCAATGGGCCTCCGATTACTTACGAATCTTACGAAAACAGAAGGCGAAGCTGTATACGACGGGATCAAATGAGTGACAGATACCTCCGACGCCGTTTCGTCCAAATTCCGCAGCGATGCAGCATGGCCTACCTAACGCGAAATTTAAAAAAAATCCTCCACTTACACCAATGCAGCGTCAAATGTGTAAGACTATTTTGTTGTCTGCGAGATATACAACTTTAAAGTCCTGAAGTCTAATATTGCGTTGATTTATATTCATTAAAATTATTTTAAAAATTATGTTGATAACAATATTGGTCAATTAATTACCTGCCCCATCATTTAGTTCTACTGTACACGGTTTTACCCTACATTTAGGTAACAGAGGAGTCCGACACGATGATTTTCACATGTGCTAGGCAGTAGTCATCAATGATCTTTTTATTTTGAACAAAGAGATATAGTTCATTCAAATATGCATTTTGGTTTTTCAAGTTATAATTGTAACGGCAACCGTTATAACCCAGTACCTAGTTTTTTAACGGACCTGAGCCTATGCTGTGGAAACGAGGAGATTCATCGGATCGCTATGAGTGCTGGTGTGGCGACGAGACCAGATTTGAGGTCGAAAGAGGGACCGACCTCCCTTTCTCCCGGAGATGGGAGAGGTGGATCGCGATTGAGCGTTTGAAACACAAATTTAACTACTATTATCATGGCCAGAGCGTTGTACCTAGAAGTAAATCTATAACGTTGACAATAAAATTGCGGACGTGAATTTTATAAAGGCAGCACAGTTTCATATTCACATCCGGCATCCGTAAAAAAATTTACACCCATAAAATTCATAGCATGAAAATTGTATTGAACTGTAAAACAATTTTTCACCCCTGCGGCTCGGAAGAGCGCGAGGCATAAATTCGACACTAATTCAGCCAGTTTCAGCAGACGCAGGGGAATAAATAAAACACCCTGGTTTTGTGCAACCTCGTTATTTTGCAGGCAGTGCTCTACTCTCACCAATTATACCCTTACTAGATGATGTTCGTCCGACCGCCTGCAGACAAGGTCACAAATATATTTCTATAGCTTATATGTTATTTTGATATCCAAACTACAATATTCTCAAGTTTCGAGATCCATCCAAAGATTTATAACATTAGTAAGATATAGGAGCCGCATATCAGAGGGCTGTGGTAGAGAAATTATTTCTTCCCAAACAAGGCAGACGCTGCACCAGATGGGAAGGTAATCTCATTTGGCCACCGCCGAATGACCGACGTGGCTGTCACTGTAGCGACACTGTAGCGACACTGTAGCGACACTGTAGCGACACTGTAGCGACACTGTAGCGACACTGTAGCGACACTGTAGCGACACTGTAGCGACACTGTAGCGACTAAAATATAGTAATGACAACTCTTCAAATGAATGATTTGCATGTATATAATACTAGCCGTGCCCCGTAGTTTCACTCTTGTAAAATATTCCCAACCGAAGGATATAAATTATTTTTATGTCATTCCATTCTGTAACCTATACATTTTGTGCCTAATTTAATCCAAATCTATTCTGAACTGTGTGTGTGTGAATAATAACAACATACAAACTGACGTATCAGAAATAATTTTAGGAGGAGGTAATGCCATGTTGTATAGGAGTAAGTGTACCGACGTAAAGTGACAGCGTCGCTGTCGCGTTTTGTGCGGTTTGTGAATAGCCGGTGGCCAGCTGGGGGGGTGGGGATGGTAGGAGGAGAACGCATCTGAACGATAGTCAAAAAGGCTCTGATTGCTCGTTTGCCCCCTTATGCGATAAAAAAAATTGTAGGATTTATTTTGTCTCCATTTGTAACCATAAAAGTCTTGTTTTATAAATAACCAAACGTGTGAAGGAAAGCAATAACAAAACACAAACGCGATATATATATATATATACGTCACGACGCTAGTTTTACAGACGCTTGCATACTTTTGGGATGACTTTTTTAAATTACGCTCCGTACAAATATTTTATAATGCTCTCCGGTGGTTTTGCGCAAATATGAATAAGTAACACGTAGACCAGTGCAACTATAATGGAAATGTATGGAACCTCCATGGTCTCATTGTGCTCCCGAGCCGTTTGTGAAAGGGGCACTTTTCATATTGATGTTCCGTATCTCTCTCTACACTTTTATGAAATATAAGAATAGTTTTGATGTATTGTAGGAATAAAATATAAAGCCACAAATGTTGATTGTGAAGAATGAACACTTAAAGGCAACGTTACCACCTACCAAAGGGTTTAATACACGCTTCATCATCGTCAACTTTTTAAAAATTACTTTTCTTAGACGTTGTCACTAGGACCTGGGTCTTTGGCTCTTTTTTAACTTATAATACATCCGTAGAATTATTTATAGCACTTCACAAGTTTATTATCATTTATAAAGAGAAGTCAGCGCAGGACCGAACGATTTAGAGGCTGACCTAGCGATTGGATTTTCACACCGTCGACTTTCGTTTCCTCACTATTATTATGAAAATCCTAATAAAATTTCGAGTAGACACAGGAGCTGTACTCAGACCCCAGATTAGCCCGGAGTTTAGCCGCAGACCACTACAGCCGAACTCTATGCTGACGAGGCACGTACATTGTACATGCTGAAAGTGTTTAAGAACAAGTACACATATATTATAACGCGTTTTTTGATAACGCAGCGTTCTGAGAGCAAAGAGATCTGTGGGTACAGCGTTTATACATTACCATATCGAGAGCCGAGTCTTCTCTCGACTTGTCCAAGGCCTTCCATAAAGCACATAATGTTGCCAAAGTGCGTGCTTTAAAACGCCTAGAGTGTACGTAATCTACATTTTTGTATATAAGACTAGCAGTGCCCTGCCGTTTCACCCGCATAACATAGTAAGATTCCATATTATAAACTTTACCCCTACTATTTTACCCCACTATTTGAACACCAGTTCCTCTAAAAATCCTTTTTTTATACTTCTTATATTACGATAGGTTTACGGACATCCACATCATAGAGAACGAAAGGACCTTCGTTTACCCGAGTGTTTATTTATAATACGTGGCTCAATTCATTTCGTGGCTTACATTTGTTCAAAAAAATAAATACACGTTGTTTATTTTAATGTGATTATTTTCATTGAATACCTAAGTAAAAGGCCATTAAATATACCTGTTATTTTAATATTTGTATGACACGCTAACCGCTTTAATTCATTGCTGGGTAATCGCCTTTTAAACATACAAGATTAGCTTTTTATTGGGGAAACTCTTTCTATTTCCCATAATTATGTTTAGAACTTCGCTATAGGTAATTTCTCTAGGCCTCTTTAGACGATATTTTTTAGAAACTTGTTTTTTAATGTATTAGAGCCCTTTATAGTACTAGTAAGCATTTCGGATTCATTCGTGTTGCCTTGTTTCTTTCCTACACTCCATTAGAGTGGTATCGCCATCGCCCATTTAGAAACTACGATATTTTCCGAAGAAAATGAGAAACTCAAAACAACGGGAACTCGATTTTGATAGGTTCCATCAAAAACTCGTTTCCTCGAAACGTGAAGGAAAACTTTTGATTATATGCAATTTGAACTTACATAACGAGGGGTTTCGTTACGAAGGTAGCGTTAATCTTGATTGTATTAAGAGCACATTTTTTGTTTTAGTTCTTTTTTTCTTACTGCCTTTATTTATAGTTGTAATTGTTGCAATTGTTCGAAGGTCTGTATTTTCTCTGCGGTTACAACTCTACTCGTGTAACATATCCCAGACTAGTTGCTTTATTAGTTCATTAATTATGAGTAGTTTTAAGTATTATTCTTAAACTGTTTCAATGTTCATCTATGCCTGACTTCATATGTATATTTGAAGTTTACTCATAAGAAACGATTTAAAGCGCTCAGTATGAAAAAATATAGTGATTAAAATCGTATGGAACGGCGATCGAGAAATAGAGCGTAACACTTTTCCGCGCGTATGTCACTGCGCTAGACTTACACTCCTGCGCACCTTCACTTCAGAATGGTATCCGATGTTAACAAATAAACTCCAGTCACATGTGGAATCTGTCACACTTGTGTGTGCCCACCAGTCGTGGTCCTCTCCGTGAACCATTAATTCTCATCAGCGTCGAGGCCATTTTAGCTACCGTGCTCGAGATGCCCTCGAAGTCAGAATCGGGGGGATGAAAGACCCCGCGGCCTCTGTTAATCATCATAATACCATCACAATAATGGTTAACTTAGCTATCATAAACATTCTCACATCGGGATGCATCTCTCCCATCTTCGGTATAGTGGGAGACTATGAGCACTAATAGAAATCCGATGAGGCTGTGTTGGGCTTCGCTTCCACAGCATTAGTTCAGGTCGAAAAAAGAGCACAATTCTACTTTAGTTACACGTTTGCTTTTCAAGCGTAAATAGGTTTTAGTAGCAAACACACGTAATCAAATGTTCATCAATATAAGGAATGAACTTCAGTTAGTATAGATTCCTAAGTCATTACTCGAATTAACTGCCAATGAGACGGCACATTAACCGTTAACTCGAGGAAAAAGACAGAGCAGAACGACAGAAGTACCTTATATGTCACAGAGCGGAAACCGCTAGAATTAGTACACAATAAATTTATCGTGCCAATAGCTTATTCTTACAGTTACAACGTTAAGCTGTTATAAATCTAGATTTAACGGTAGTAATTAATGCTTTTAGCAATTAGCTTACTTTTTATTGTATAGCGGGGGGGGGGGGTAAACGAAAAATAGCTTTCTACGGCTATCGAAGCCCATGAAAATCCGCATTCCGTATCTGTAAAGGAGGGCAACACATAGGCATTTTCTGTGCCTATGTGTTGCCCTCCTTTTCTCCTCCACCTAATCCGCACGAAACGCGACGGAAGCTGTCACCTACGCTGGTTTCGTGCCGGCCTAATTCCGATATATACATCAAGGCCTACCACTATAAGCTAATGAAAAACCAATATTACTATTCAATTCACTATATAAATAATACTGAGGAAAGTTATGAATCATCGCCTTGTGAAGTTTATTATAGCATAGGTGGCAGTAATGCTGATATCTACATGGACAGACCTTTAGTTTTCAGCCGATAAAGTAATCATTTCCTCCTTATACACTTAATCTTCATTATTTAGGCCAGACATCAGTCACAGCCTTTTGATGATTACTACGTCAATAAACATCCGCATAATCGTTTTTCAACAGTTCTCATTCCCCCCTACCTTGCAGTGAACCACGAGGACGTCAAGTATTACACGAAAGGCCTCTTATAAAAAAATATTTGTTTATAGACTTTCCCTATGATTATATATTCTCAGAACAAAATGGCTGTCCATTTTCTATCATAAAGCGACATCCAATTTACGAAACTGGTTTGTCATTAGTTTTTGATGTGAATTAAGTAAAGTACAAAAACAGGTAATGTGCCTCCATGATTAATAACCACGCACATAACGGCGGGTTGAAAGAGCTGTTAGCATTCATAAGCTTCTGTGTCGGAACACACCTA
>JAFELO010000383.1:260322-275694 GCA_017140195.1 Eumaeus atala | reverse complement strand
AGGTACCATCCCAGTTCCTACAAGAAAAAAAAACTTACAATTTCTAAAAATACTCATGAAATATCTGCCACGATCAATAAACAGCCCGAACCGATTTGCTGTCGTGTTTTGATATCACATGATTTTACTTAGTCTTAGGATATAAAATAAAATAATTTAATGCTTTATCTATAATTTATTTTGTATCAATGACACAGAGTAAGTACCTTCTTAAAACTACAAGCGAATTATACACGTAATAAGGTTGAACAGGGCGAAATCTTGTACATATTCTTTATTCAGTTAAAAAGAGCAAAAGTTCTTAACAAAAAATTGTTCGTAGAATTGTGGCCTGAATTTTTAATTGTGTTTGACTACTTTGGAGAATTATTAATTTGTTAAGTGAAAAGTATTCTTTTTTCTGTTTGATCAGCAGGGAGGCCAACCAGCGAATATCGACACCATTAGACTTCATTTGAAACCCCCATGTCGGCTTGAGTTACTGTTATAGCATTACTTCCTAGCTTGTACAGGTGCTAGGTGCTATTCACCCCAACGTCATTTAAGAAATAAAATAAAAATAGTATGATTTCATACTAACCTAATTTCAGCTTCAGCCGTCAACTCTATCAAGAAGAGCCAACGCAAGACACATTTTAATACGCAAGTATTTGCGCAGACGCAAGTGCACTCTCTAATCCAATGGGATGGCAATCAGATATGATCAACGAGAAATCAGGCCCAGGATGGCGTGCACCTCGAGACACTGGAGTGCAACACCGCATACTTCCTGACTCCGGACTGTTGTTATAAATTGGAGGTCCAAATGACACTTTTATGTTTGGACCGGGTAGGGATTTGCGGCCGGGACCTCGTGTCTGTGGCTGAACATTCGTACTACTAGACTGCGAGACAGTCACTTTTACGTTTGTTATTTCGTACAGTATAACAGAGTATAAGAAGAATGAAACCGAGCTAGTGCCATCACCTAGACATGGCCTATGTACAATACTGGCATAGGTGTTTCCATTTTTAATTTTGCTTCATCAACATTCATATATCTTCTTAAGTTCCGCCTGTTCACAATACACGCATAACCTTTTTCGAAATTGAACATTAATCTGGAAAAGAACGGTTCTTTGGACGCCCTTTTCAACACTCCTTCACATTCCTACGATAATTTTTTTTTCTTCGTGGTAGTATGTCTTAAATTATAACGACTTAACCACTTAATACAAATAATTTTGTACAATAAATTTATTACCTTTGAGTAATGGTCTGATCTGATAGTAAAGTAGGCACATACCTATAGATGTGTTAAGTTTACGTGAATTTTCATTACATTAAAACTACTTTTACCGATCTTATCGCGGCTTATTTAACTATTTAACTGGCCCGACGTTTCAGAAGCTTTACGGCAACCATGGTTACGGGTGCATTGAGGTGACAGATATCTTGATGTTATAAATTACAATGTATATAATTAAGATATAATAAGTAACTGTTGCGTTAATCGGAACGACAAAAAATTATAATTCTTCGGGTACTTTTAATAATTTGTGACCATGGTGGCTGTAAAGCTTTTGAAACGTCGAACTAGTTAAATAATTAAGCAAACCGCGATAAAATCCGTAAAAGTAGTTTTATTGTAACGTACCAAAACATTAAAAGACCCAACGAACAGCCGTTTTGTTTTGTTTCTAATCTGTCAAACTTAAACACTTGACTTTTTGTAGCATCTAATTTTGCTAACATAACGAATTCATTGTCCTGAATATCCTGTCAAAGCTCTGTTGTGACAGGAGACACTTGCCATGATTCAAAGACAATATTTACTTTTTGGTTTGGCGGGAAAACTGATTTATGCGCTGTCATCGCTCCTGGGTGGTCCAGTACAGTGTGGGACGTATCACATAGAGACAGTAACCAATAACTTTGTAAGGAGTTTCCCCTGTTGGCTGGCCAATAATGAAGAATATTCTCATCTAGGCGTAGGCAAAGCGGAACCTCGTCTGCAGGCTCGCGCTAGGATTCTGACTTAACTATGATGATATTGATGACAGGGAAATGACTCAATAAGCAAGTTCACTCGCGTCACCAAAGTATAATAGTGCAGTGTGGTCCGGTGCCATTTGTGTTGCGGTGTGGCGTCTATAAGTTTATGGGTCAATCCATAAACCGCGAAATAGGTAGGTAGAGAGGAAAAATAATGCCACTACTCGTTTGTCCCGTATACCACAAAAAAATAACATCATTTTCAACCCTAGAAATTAAGCAGCCGTTGATAAATTAGTCCGAATAGTGTTACAAGTAACAGCATAAAATAAATATAACGAAATCTCTATACCGGGCACTGCTTAACAACGGTCTTAGTATAATTTATATAAGCCGACGATGGCGCTCACACTGTAATTATCCACACGAGAGCTATGCAAATATTTTGTGTCGAACGTAAATTCAGCCTGCACGAAGCTTTAATTACTTCCAGACGATAGGTAAATTATGCTTCAGCTCTCTATAAGTTTAAACCATACTTTAGTGTCGATATAAAGTGCCTTACGTCGGTCGTAAGATCACAAAATGCGATGATAATAAAATATGAGTAACAGTATGTATTATATTTAATAGACTACATCGATGTACTCAGGAATTACTATGAGTGGTCTGCTGAAGACTTAGGCGCTTAGAGCTCACTAACCTGAAAGATTTGAATGATTCAAAACATACAATAAACAAATATTTTTTAGAAATCACATTTTTTATACTTGCAATATTACAAAAGTAAACCTAATTTTTTCTGGTGTACTACCATAAAATAGATTTTATGTCCATTTGTTTCTACAAAAAAATCATGTCTATTTGTTCTTACACTTATTTGATGTCATAAAATTTGCACAACAGTACCAATGTTTAAGTATTTACTCAGGAATTGCAAATGAATATGTGCACCTCGTCTCAACTTAGATCATGGCGGTTCCCCGCTATTTCTCTATTTTATATATGTGATCTTGATCGTGGCTCAACCAAAGTGGCCGAAATATCGAAAACACAACAAGTATAAAAACACATAATTGATTTTGTGTTGCTAATTAATATTAATATGTGTAGCAACAATACACCGATGTTATCTCTTTGTAAACAGAATAAAAGTGCACATTTTAAAATGATTAATCAACTCCATAATTCTAAAACAATTGCTACAGTAATTTATTATCCTTATCGATGGCCGTTGGCCCCACTTTTTACAGTCACGATAAGCGATGTTGGTAAAGGAAGCTAGTGATTTATTATTAGACTAGCCGATAACCCTCGGCAGCGCTCGCTATTCCGATGTACTTATATTGGGAGTGGAATACCTAAAAAGTTTATAGTGTGCTCAAATAGTCCCCACGCCCGCTTCTTAGTGCACAGATCCACGGCTAACTGCTGTGTCAGCGCGTTATTTCCTATTAATATTATCAATGTGAAAGTGTGTATGTACGTTTGTCACTATCTTACTCAAGTATTGAGCGGATTTAGATGAGATTTCGCAAATATATAGAATTTAGTAAAGGAGATCGGTCGTCTTGGCGTTCATTGTGTGAGGCTTATGTCCAACAGCGGACCGATAAGGGCTGATAATGATGATGATGAAAGAAAATGTCAAACTAAAGTAATATATGTTGATTTACAAACGCTACTATTCCCTTTAGGCAGTTTTTATACTTATTAGGATAAGATATCACTCAACGGCCGTTTCCTACACTATTCTACCTGTCCATGCTTTCCGCTACTGGAGACAGGAGTATGATATATTTTCCAATTGAGAAATGTCGAAACTCTATCCAAATCATACAAAAAAATCTCGTCACAGCATGTATGGATTGATACAGTGTAGAAAACGGCCCTTAGTCATTCATAAAGTACAGTATAGTTCATACTTAATGTCAATATTTCATGTATTATGAAGAAGTGGTCTTAGTATTTATTAAAAATTTAAGTCTATTGTTATTAGACATAAACCATAAAAATATTACATTAAAATTATCAAACATAAAATATAACTTCTTATTATTTAAGTCTACAATTGTTCTGTGTGTCTAAGCAGTATTTTTTTATGGAATAGGGAGGCAAACGAGAAATTGGTGCCTTTTTACGACTACCGACGCCCATTAACATCCACATAATTACCGTGCCAATGCGTTGCCTTCCTTATCCCCGGCCCCAATGGGCCACCAGCTACTCACAAACAGCACAAAACGCGACTCTGGAGATGTCACTTCACGGCGGTATTACATGAGCGAGCGGTACCTACGGAGCGGGCCGGTACGACAAGGGGTACCGGCCAAGTTCCGTTGCATAAGAGGATGTAGTGTCATGCACTATGCATGGCACTAACTCCTACTACGCAGCATGACACTTCCTCTTACAGGAGAATGAGGGATTACAATAGAAAGTGCACCTGTGTCTACGTAAAGAGTTTTGCTCTATCATATGTGCGGCGCAGATGGTTCGTCTCTATGGAGATGAACGCCGTAGCCGATATTCGACTAGGAGGACATTTATATATAAACCTATAAAAAGCTTTTATGCTCGAAATCAAATGATTTTTTTAAAATAATTATGATGAAATTTCAACCTATGGGCAATCATTAATAATATGTATATTAGAAATTACTCTTTAGGAACGAACAGGATACTGATATAAAAGTTACATTAAGCTACCAATAAAATATTATCTTCTATTCGCTATCTTAAAAAACATATAAGACAATCCAGCAATCCGTTAAACCACTCTCATAGAAGTCCTCTTCTTTCATACTTTACATGCTTTGAGACTTCATCATTGGATTGATAAATTGCCAAAGCCGACCATTTTCGACTATTAGCGTCCAGACGAGACATGGACTGGCGCCCAAATTGTCTATGTATGTAAAAAATATTCTACTTTGTGCTGTTAAATCTCCAAAAATATACGAGGGATAAATTTAGCACCATAAAACTTCACCGCCACGCCTCTGTTGACATGTAGACATCTTTATGAGCACGTGAAATATTTTTAGTTCGAGATTTATCAGTAAGGGTCACTTATAAATAGATATACCGTCACTTATACATTGATTTGATATAATAATCCTCATATTACAATAAAACTATATTCACGGATTTTATCATTGTTTATTATTTAAGTCGCACGACGTTTCAGAAGCTTTACAGCAACCAAGGTCACGTGAATTGGACTCACTTATATAGGGTAAACTAAAAGATATATTAAAACTCGCGTTAAAGGGCACATTCCTGATATGAAACACCGACGTGTTACAAAATCTGCTGTCTGTGAGCATGCTATAGTAGGCCCCTGCCATTACATTAGAATTGAAATCCTCATTAGGGTACACCGATTCCTTCCAAGGATGATCCGTGAGGCTATTGAACCGCCAACTTCCCGGCTGGTATTGTAATTAGAAATTGAAAAATCCCAAAAACATATTTGTCTTTGATCCGAACTGGAATAATGATGTTTGTCGTTGAACGTGCTTACTAAGACGCAGATGAAACTACTAAAGTATTGAGGTGGATACAATGCGGTTTCCATCTTATCATGAGAATTAGCAACGGCAGATAGAAAAGACCTGAGTCTGCAGCATGACTGTCTGTTATATAAATAAAATGTGTATGGCAGGCGCCATTGATCCTACCTACCTTATCGAAAGGTGTGAAGGATCCCTCATTTTTTGGTATCGGTATATGTGGGGAGAATGTTGAAATCAAATATCAAGTAGCTGTAAGCGAAACCGAGCTGTGTGTATCTACCCTAAAATATACCGTTCTCTAGGGTTGGGTGATCACACTGTGATGTAGGACGTGCGCACGTAAAAACTTAGAATACGATAGTAATAGGAGTATAGGGCGGACACATGAAGTTTGACACGAAGTGATGTAACATAGCTAATACAGGTATCCGCTAATATTCGGAAATTGAAAATGTATAGTTATAATATCACACAAAAGAATGTTTCAAAGTTTTACCTGTAGTTCATCTCGTACGAAATGGATGCACGCGCCCGCAAACTTATATTTGTCAACTCATATTATACACATTATACATATGATATAACATCTGTGGACATATCACACCACGTCAGCGGTGTGTTACAGGTACTAGGCACAATGGGAACATATTTAATATGTTTACTGTAGATATATACATGACCTTGGCAGAATTGGAAGCCGCAACCTCTGACTAACCGCCACGTTACTAACTGAGCCAGCCGGTCGTCAATATGTGCATTTATAGTTGTCATGTCATTCGGAGCTTTAGTATGACTCCTATACCGCCGTAAAGTGTAATATTCAGTGTCGCGTTTCGCGCGATTTGTGAGTTGTCGGTGGCATATTTGAGGAAAGGAGGGCAACGCATCCGTATGACAATAATGAGGATGTCTATGAGCGTCGGTAATCATCAATAGGCTCTGATTTTTCGTCTGGGGGCAACCCTGTGCTATAAAAAAAATGTGCAGTTTGCAGGTGTATTGTACTCGCATTATATCTAAATGACCTATATGTCTCATCTTCCACGCATGCTCATAAGTTCGGGACACTATCATCATTACCTAAATTTCGGTGGTTATCTATTTTCTTTATCTAAATTTCGGTGGAAAGAATTTGTTTTCTCTTCGATTAATAATAATGGCTACCTAAATATTCGTCCGTGTGTCACAACGAACAAGAATGAACTTGACTATGGCAAAGAATTTAGGTTCGTAACAATGTATTGACTGCTGGCTAACTTAACGATGTGATCTATAAAATACTAAACGAGGCGCCACAAAAACAAATCCGTTAAGACAGAATTGTAATTAGAAAGAAACAAATTACTTATTTATTATATTATTATAATATGTGAGAAAAACAAAAAAAAACTTACATAATAGAATTAAGTGAGTTTCGTAAGCTTTTTAATGTATGTTGAAATAATAATTACATTATAAAATATTCATAGAATAATATTTACTATTATTCATTTTTATTTTCTGTTTGCGAGAAACAGAAGATCGGTCGTCTTGGCGTTCATTTAAAGAGGTCATGTTTAGCAGTGGACCGGTGAGGGCTGATAATGATAATGATGAATATTTATAGTATAACACTTGATTTATTATGTAACAATACTATCATCTATAACTAGGCTCAGGCACAAAAAGGCGGTCTTACCTCCTTTTTCGGACTAACTTTTGGTGTGGAAGCGAAGAGAAACCCAACAAAGCTTTATCGAATTGCTATAAGTGCTCGTCTGGCGACGAGACTACGTTTGGGGTCGAAACATCGACCGAACCTAGCTATTTATTAAGCAAACTTAACTATTATTATCCTGGTCAGAGGGGCCGAGGGGTCCCTCCTCCCCCGACTCTGATATCGGGGTAAGCTCGCGAGCGGTAGCTAAAATGGCCTCAACAACGATACAACCAGAATGTAAAAGAAGATAGAACCGCTCAAAAACAGCTTTGGAATTTACTTACGAGGCAGGACTGGAAAGTTACATGGAGACTGAATATTTGATGGCTTCGTCATACTTACGTCATTAGTATATTTTTAGATGTCAATAAACAAATGGGTAAATAAATACCAAGCAACAATCGCAGTAGATATAATTTTTGGGGAGCTCTTAGTCAATAATAAACAGTTAATTGTTAAATGTCCATGAAAATATGGTTGTTCAATTAAATGTTAAGAGCCTGTGTAGCTTACATGATCAATTAATTGAATCAACACTTTTTAAGCATAAGCCAACTTTAATCGTAAAATAATCCAAGCCCTTATCTTGGGGATCGTAAAGCAGTGAGTTTGACTATTGTATCGATCGCAAGCATTACTTGCAGTTAAGGCCCATTAAAGAAAGCCACGTGGGCGAGGGCATAAGTCACTAAGTGTTCCTCGAAACAACGACAAAGAATAAGAACCGAAAACCCATCTGCTTGCGTAACCCCATCGTGTGAAAGTTGTCTGCATTTGCGCATTTGTTTCTAAATAGCTTTATTTTGTTTATGTTATGGACTTCTTACAGTAAACTCGCTAACCTAACGGTTAGTCCGCGCCACATTGTTTTTATATTTTTCTTGCCGTAAGTATATTTACCAGTAGCCATAATCATATTACATTACTTTGAAAATTTCAAAATCGAATAAATAATTAGAATTTGGACTTCTTTCGTATGAAACTTGTGAAATCATGTCTCCAGTAGCCAAAATTATGGATAGATAGAATATAGAAAATGAGTAACTACGATTAATTATCGAAAACCTTGCAAGTGGCAATTGCAAATACATCCATGTGTATTTTTATAAGACAATATTATTACGGTGATGAATATAATGTATACTTTGATCTGTTTCTTGATTTTAACCCAATATCTTTTAACAAACCTAACAACAATTGTTGAGTTCGTAAGTTTATCTTGCAACAATAGACAAATAATATAAGAGCACAAGTATGCCATTGATACAATTACTAGAACTCTTAGAGAGGCAGAACTATTGTGTTCTACGTATTTTGTTTGGTTTGCTTATGGAAAAATACCCACAAATAATATGCCACCATATTGCCGCACGAGGTATCACTATGACAAGCACATATCGAAAAAACCTAGATCTAGAGAAAAGCGCACCCAAACAAGCTCTTAAGCTTAATTATAACAATGATTAAATAAACAAGTCCTCAATTTTATTGCTATAATTAATAATTAATTATTGTATAGATTTCCAAACATAAAACGTGAGAAAACATAAGTACTTTTCATTTGTGCGCCGTATGCACGCAAAACCCATTAGATGTGATAATGCAAGTTCATGGCACAGGTATTGTTTAGTGTTGCTGTGTGAACAATGTGGGGTTCGTCTCATCTACGGCCCTATTATGTGCCCATTGTTAAAAGAGGAATGTTGAAAATTAAAACGGGGTATTGTTATACGCACGCCATTTTGTATGCATGCTACAGTGTTACAGACATCCAAAACTTCCACGCCGGTGATTAGTTTTACATCCATTGTTAAGAACTGCGCCATGAAAATGGAAGATTGTTATATAATCTTGAGGCCGTTAGTGTTCACTGCTAAAAATGACACTTATTAATAAAATTTAAGAATGTTATAAAAGGAATCAGTATTTTTATGACGAAATTAGCGTCTAGGCTGCAGTAAGCAAGTGTGTGAACAGTTTTATTAGATACTCTTTATTATTCTATATGAGACGAAGAAGTTTATTGACGGCTCCATCCTACCAAGCGTTCCAACTGATCGTACTGTGAAATAAAGAAACCTAGTCCCGGGAATATAGTGAAGAATGTTAACGTATTTGCATGATGATGCAGATATCGTTTATTCAAAATCCAGCGATGGAGACTATTTGCCTTTCCTGTTAACAGCTGAATACCCAAGGATTTCTACGATGAAACTTTTTCGTTTCTGCCAAACTTGCTTTTCACTTTTGACGTAGAGTAAGGAGCTACGTAATTGTCTAACTTATAAAATGTGAACCTCATCGTCTTGCGAAAGTTTAGATTGTTCCTTTTTTCACTATCTCCCCACCGCACTCACTTTTTCCTATTTAAACTTTCTTGTTTTATTTTACAAAAGCCGCTCCGGAGTTGTACGTACAAGTTTCTTACAGTTTTCCGATAAAAAAATACTATTATAACATTGCGGTTTAACGGAACTTGCTTGAACTGGTTTTATTTCAATTAAGGATATAGAAAAGGATTTTCTTTTATATTGTAGTGTTATTTAAAGCATTAGCCAATTAATTAACAATGAAATATCACATTGAATCGATTACCGTCAGATTCTCATTGTCAATGAACTTCTCACTGATATTGGCGCGTGCCCTGTGGACTGCGGTAATTTGGCTTTTGCCTGACTTAAATATTTGACGGATCTAGTCTAAGATATACCCAAGACAAAAAAGCATTATCTAGTATCTCTTATCAATCTCTCGAGATTTCTTTCAATAAGTACAGACTTAGCATGATTTCATTATGACAGTCAGTCAGAAAAATTGTCCACAAAATATCTTTAAAAACTACAGAAGTTTAGCAGGATAAATCCCACCGAATCAGTCAATGAATACATGTGTGTGAGTATACTGAGCGCGCAATAGTTAGACTCAGTAGTACTAAAAAGGAGTAGAGACATACAAAAAAGTGTATTTTTTATTACGAAGGCAGCGAGCGTGACGCAACTTGTATGGTTAAACTAAATGTAGCAAAATAGAAATTTTGCTACATTTAATTTTGCGCCTTTTACAACTACCGACGACAATGAACATCCGCATATTGGACACTGACTACTCACAAACAGCACTAAACGCGACACCCAAGATGTCACTTTACGGCGGTACCATGTGAGCCAGCCAAATTCCGTTCCATAAGAGGATGTATATGCATCATGGCACTACCTCTTACTAAAATCTAATAAATAATCTGCAATAAACGCAACAAACTTTCAGTTCAGCTGCTGATGTGATCGGATCCCATTCAGCTGCAAAACATTGATCGCTTCGTTTGTTTACTAAATCTTGAAAAAATATCGAGTGCCTGAAATACTTCACTAGAACGACTTTAAAAGGATTATTTATAGTAAATAAATTCGGAAATCACAGTCTGATTATGTTAATCAAATGAACACAATCTACTTGGAACCCCGCCTTACGATCTTAGATCGAAGGGGTAGGGTTGCCGAGCGCTAGTTTAACTTTTAAACAAGATCAGACTCTTCGTTCAAAATACATTTCAGAGATGGGGAGATGAAGGGGCAGCGCAGCGTCATGAACTGTGACAACGAGGAAAACTTATATTTTTCACACGTTCCCTCATGAGGGAGATGATTTAGCTAACGTCGTGTTATATCTTAGAAAGGATGAGACACCGTTTCGTAGAAAATTAGATATAGCTGATAAGCAACTTCAAACTTTGATCTAGTGAATCTTTGAAGTTACGATGAATATTTCAAAAGGTATATTCTATATTTTCTTTACTTTTCTTGTGAATTGGATAATATGATCAAATTGGAGACTGACTTTAAATTTTCAAAAGCTGCAATCGAGCCTAGTTGGGAAACATTATGCTTGCTTAGCCCTGACGTGAATTCGAAACAATACTATCGTGTTTTGTAATGTTTGAGTTCTTAATATCCCTCAGTCTGAGTGTCTTATTGGGTATGAATGCGATTAAGCGGAAGTACAAGCCTTTCTTAAAGTTATGCGATTCGGCTGCTACTCATGTTTTCCTACAATAAAAATAATAAAAGGCAGATTGTAATGTAACAACCCTATGAAGAGTGGTCTATTAAGCGTTCAATTCGAGCTCATCTAGGTTGAGAGCTGACTTGAATCAGCGCTGTTAGTCTTTTGTAAACGACTCTAAAGGAATACAAAATAATTCAACATGTACTTATAATATTTAACACTAGCATAGCATTTTAATTAGCAGATGCAGAGCAACCATTTTCATATTTATTTTATAGGAAGGACAAATGAAATATCGGACCCATTTGGTGAACACCGGTGCACGTTAATGCTGACTAGCCAATAAAATATAAACTTAGGTTCATCTAGTTATGATAATCAAGACAAACACAAGTTTTCGTTTTGTAAAAGAGATACATGTTTGCTTATAAAACTTCAAAAGAAATTAATAGATTTAAGTCTTAAACCAGTGGAAAGTATTTTTCATCATAATTTCATTAGTAATAGATTAAGGGAAATGCACATACCTACGTGATTTAATTAGGAAAATATACTATACCATAATTTAATTAGGAAGACCCATAAATAAACTGCGGTATACCAATTCGGAACTAATAAGGTAAGCTTTAAGTAATGACTATTACTGACATCTCATTGTCCAGCGGCGCTTTTGCGGTTCTAAGTATGCGTTAAGGCCAAATTAGCTCGCTATACTGAAAGCTCCATAAACCGAACAAACTCGGGTCCTGTCACAAAATATAATGAACTTGCAAAGCTTAGTAGTCAACACCATAGCTACGACTACGTTTATAAAAAGGGAAAATTTTTTCATCCCAAAAACAACCCTAAAAGGGTGTTATTTCTCAAACGAGTGTCACGCAACGTATCTAGTAAGTATAATATATCTTACAACACTACGTGAGGCGACGTGGTAGCCTGCGAGTCTGAATTTCGTTGCCATGGCAACCCCCTTGCGGTGAGCCTTCCGTCCGGGATTGTTTCAAAATTTGCCTGAAGCCGGTTAATGTTTAATCCGTATTAAAACGATAAAATAACTCAATACATTGTATATAGCAGGATACACCCTATATGACCGTGCATTTTTCTTACAATATGGGAAGGACTCTTTTGAAAGCCCCCATGGTTATTAATAATTCATTATTTCATATTATAAGCAAATCTCTTTGAAATGAATACGCCACTGATTGTTTCGGCGGCTATTAAAATATGATATTGGTGCTTTTTAATTTAGTTTTGACATAAAATGTTCTAGTGTAAAGTTAAAAAAGTCAATAGACAGTCGCAGGGACTGTCGATAGAAATAAAACTCAAAAATATCTTAAAATAATATACGTAGGACACGTGGCGGAACGTAACTCGAGCCACATGCTGCCACGCGCGCTACTTGTAGGATCTTTGCTGACGCGACATTTCTCCCTACCTAAAGCCATGGCGAGAGGCCCGCGGTCGTGCTGGCCAAATTAGGCTGTAATGCAGCAATTCCAATCAAATTTGTAAAGCTATTTTCACATAATTATCACCTTTCATTCCTGTCTTCATTTCACCTACAGATTCTATAATACTCGTAACAATGCAAAGTCAAGCAGCTACTACGTACTGCAACAGTTAAATCGTATAGAGAACTAAGGTCAGTAATTGCTCGTTAAATTACATGGACCGTGGAACCACAAAGTTAAAACGATAGGGCTAGTACACATGCATGAACTAATAATAGTAGCTGGTCTCAATTCTTGCACAGGGCTTTTGCATATAAACCGGTGGCGCCTATGCCTTATAGACCAAAAACGTCAACTGTTTGTCTGATAAGTCTACAATCATCAACTACTATGGGTCAGTAGCAACCGATGTTGATTAAAATAAATAGATATTTATAAAACATCAAATATTTACTTTAAATTAAAATTAATACTTTAAACGTTAAATAATAATTAATTATATCCGTAGCATGAGGTGATAGGTACAATCTAAACAAAATCGTTAGTTAACTATTTTTTTCACCAGTGGGGCGCCAGTGTTACTGTTACATTGTTAACATGTTAGTTCAACACACTTTTTAATAAATTCTAAACATATGAAAATAATTTTTTTTTTTATTCAAGTAATATATATACATTAGTACTGTTGACAGATTTTGTCGCTAGCATTTATACTTTAATAATTCTTTTTTTAAGTTTTCAACTTTTGACTCATTTTGGAGATTGTCAAAATGAGAGCTTATCAGTTTTTCATACGCAGCTATCGTTACATAACCACTGGGAAAAAAATCGGCTTACACTATTAACATGATATTCATCCTCATCGTCATCAATATCAGCCCTTATCTGGACCGATAAGCTGCTGGACACGGGTCTCTTTCAATGAACGCCAGGACTGCCGATCTCCTCCTACTCGCAACCCTGCCGGACCAACTACTGCACGGATCGTCTTGACATGAATAAAAACGACATGATATTAAATTATAATAATTCATACCAATCCGATGGAGCTGAATTGTGCTTCCCTTCGCTTCCACAGATTAACTTTAAGTCCGAGAAAAAAAGTGGTATTATTAACAACTAGTGTGTCTGCACCTTAAGGAGAGCGAAAGGTACTCGGAATTATGGCCCGGTCGGAGGATACGAGTGTAATACATCAACTGGATTGTTATTGATATGTCAATTCCAATCCACTTGCGACGAGTGCGCGCGGAATTGGCCACTGCTTTTAATTGCTTCAATTTACATATACAAATAAAAATATAACATAGGGCCTTTTAGTTCTATATTTGTAGAACTTATACATAACTGTGGACTAGATATTGTTCTAATTATACACTGAGTATTATGTGACATAACGAGTTTCTCTTTTATGTTTTCTTTGTGAAAATAGTTCTGTTTCAATGATTTTGAAAGACTCGTCTTTTAGCTTTCAGCCTTGACAAAGGCTATCTATGTCAGTGGAGAACATAAAGGCGCAAGGAAAGAACGGTTGGCTCATTTTTGTACTATCAAGATTTATCCAAACCTTTTGTATAAAATATCTGTTTCCATTTGTAATCGCCTCTGTGGTGCGGGTGGCGCCCGTTAAAACCGTTAGCCGCGTGGGATCCTGGGTTCGGTCCCCAGGTCGGGCAACTGTTATTAAATGTTTCTCAGATTATTGTGAGCACGCATTACATTATCCGGGATTGGAATGTCCCCGAAGCGGTCATAGGCTTGCCACCTATGACATCATGGGCCTCAGTATCTTGGCTAATCATGGGTGTTCTAGTATATCTACTGGACTTACGAGTTGTGCATGTACTAGCACACTCCCGCCTAACTCTTCGGGGATAATAGGCGTGAAGGTTGATATCAATTTTATTATCGAGTCTTCTGTTATCTAGTCTTATTCAGTAATTTTTTGTACCGTAAAAATGATTACATATAAGTGAGACCTCGACACTTTAGAAAGAGATAGTGTCATGCTGTATTGCAGCCGTATTGGGTTTACACTACCGGGGAGATACCTCTCGATCACATGACAACGCCGTAAAGTGACAGTTATTTTGTCTAGTTTCGTGCGGTTTATGAAGGAGGGCAACGCACCAGAATTGACATGCGGATGTGAATGGGCGTCAATTGCTCGTATCCCCTAGTATATAAAAGCACTGCACAGTACTATCACAGTGTAACTACATCATAAGCTGCGGTAGTGTGGATAAGAATGTTCAACACCAGATGATTTTACATTTCGTGTTTGTTACTAAGTTCAAGAATTTATTTCATTAACAACAAATTAGGGCTTTACCAGCAAGGACTAAGATAGGTATTCTATTTGCAATCTATTTTGCAATTCTTTTTACATGTCAGGCACGGTACAGCTGGTGAACAATGCAAATAATAATAATAATAATAAGAATTTCGGCTACAGCGGCCATCTCTAACCAGAAAAGCCATTTGCGCGGAACATACTATAATATGTTTATACGTAGTGTTGTAAGTGTTTGCGCGGACACAAGTGCACTCTATATTCCTTCATTCTCCTATTCCGGTGCGACGGGAATCCGACACGACCGGAGAACTACTCGTTTCGTTTTCGCACTCTTCCCGTTGCCGGGTCGAGGGGGGTCCAGACCGGAGCTTAGCTCCCTACTGGAGATGTGTTGTTCGAGCCTCGTCAATACGAGGCTGTGGTTGA
>JAFELO010000383.1:239375-260314 GCA_017140195.1 Eumaeus atala | reverse complement strand
TTTCTGATGGCGGTTTCGGCCTGACGAGCCATCGTGAGTCCGGAGTCTAGCACGACTCCCAAGTAGTTGGCTATCCTGTGCCATGGAATCGCGACGCCCTGTACCTTGAGCGCACCGACGGTGCTCTCTGGCAAAGGTGATCGCTTGTGATTTAGATGGATTGACCGCCAGCCGCCATTTCTGGAGCCACTCCGGCAGGAGATCGAGGGTTCTCTGTAGTTTTTTGACCGCGTGCCTCGCGTTAAGAGACGCGGCCAAGGAGGCGGTGTCGTCCGCGTAGAGCGCAGCGGTCACTCCGGGGGAAACAGGACGTCCCCGGCGTAAAAGTTGTAGAGGGCTGGCGAGAGACAGCTCCCTTGTGGTACACCTGCACGAATACATTTCCTCTCGGACAAGACCCCGTCTACTCTCACCTGGAATGTCCTGTCAGAGAGAAATGACGCAATCACTTTTATGAGAGGTTTAGGCACATTGCTTTGGATTAATTTGTATATTAACCCGTTATGCCATACGGAGCCGAATGCTTTTTGCATGTCTAGGAATACGGCGGCTACAGCTTCTTTCTTGTTTCTAGCCACTGCGATCAAATGGGTGACCCTGACCAGTTGGTGAGTGGTGCCGTGGTTGGGTCGGAAACCGAATTGCTCGTCTCTAAGTGGTAGAAGGGGGGTGACGACCGGAGAGAAATCAGATGCAGGACCAACGGCCTAACTTGCTCTCCGAGGCACGGGGGTGTAACACCGCCAACTTCCTAACTCCGGACTGTTATTAGAATTTGAAAAATCCTAACAGCACATTTTTGTATGGTCCGAGCCGGGATTCGAACCTCACGTCTGTAGATGAACATGCTTACCACTAGACCACGAGGCAGTTGCAAATGCAATGCGAAGCACAATGCAAATACCCGCATGGTGTTAGCTGATAGACACCTACTTACGTGGAAAATGCGTTCACGTGCCGTCAACGACCCTGGGTGGGTTACAAGATAGTCTTAAATATCCAAAGTGTTAGCGGGGTAGTATCTTATGGCGACCTCGTGGACAGCGTGACTAACTTACGTGCATTTAAATAATTTTGTCGTAACTATTATTGGAAACATACAGTTTTATCTCTGACATAACAACAGCTTCAATAATAACAAATTAAATGTATAGCCATTAAATACGGTTTCTTAACACCTCCGTGGTGCATAGCAGCTGGGTCTTGTATAAGTCATTGTAATCTTGTCCTGTCTCCGCTTTAATTAGGTAGGGAAATTGGAATTACTTCCTACTCCTCTAATTTCCTTCTGAATAAGTTAGTTGCGGGTCCTGACACAGTTTTAGCCTTTCCCCTAGGGCTCCCCTGCGATCATATCGATGAGTGGATGCCGTTGTCGATCCTTGTGACACAAGAGTGGTGGGCCAAGATAGTATCGAATGTAACACCCACAAAAACAACTTGGTATTGGAGTCTGGAGCTGGCAATCATCAGGGCCCCTAGAGGGATAGTTGGAGAAGGCGATGTGGTGAAATGACCAACTGCACAGGGGTTTGCTCGGCTCCACAGAACACTTCATGGCAGGGTGGGTAATGGGACGAGCTTTCCATCGTCGCCTCTCTCTCTCTCTCTCTCTCTCTCTCTCTCTTCTTCGCACAAGACAATGAGTGTCTGAGTGTCCCGTTGTTCGCTTCGCTCAAAATGTTTGGATTCACCTCGGGCTCCAGAACCCCCCTACGATGACGCTTGAACCATGGTGGAGACTAATGCATCCCTACCCATCAAGTAATGCTTATAATTTTTGATATTGCGCAATTAAAAAACAGTCGCTAAATGTAAAACCCATAATTGGCCATTCAGGCCTCGGAGCAACAAACAGTGTAATATGAGTTTTGATAAGACCCTCATTGCAATATTCAAATCGGGCGTATGAAACGTACGTAGTGAATCGATACATAGCTCCGTGAAACTGCGTAATTCGACTGTACCTATCCCAATCGCTATCACAGGGGGAGTGCCAATTTGAATATAAATGCTGAATTTTAATTAAAACATCCACTCCAATATTGCGATTGTATAATGGGGTAAACTTGACTGTTTTAACTATTTGATTTTGCGCTTTCGTACAGAACATATAAATGCAACTGCTATTCCTTGTACATAAACGAACGAAATGGAAAGTGGAATCGCTCCCAGCTCCCTTGTACTTTTAATTGTACCGTTGTACCTCTTTGTTTACGTTCTCCTGAGTATTATTTCATTTGTTTGTTATATAGGGAGATATGTTAGTCAAGATTCAAGCCAGTCTGGTCCTATCGTTATTATCGTTGCTCATATACAAGCTAGACCAATCAATAAGTAAAGAACTATTCTGTTCCTACCTGCTTAATTAGAAATTTTACACTAGTTCCGGTAAGAACATTGCATTCACAAAAACGGTAATTTCAGTATGAGTTACGTAATTTGATTAAGAGATGGTTAAAATTGCTTGTATCGTAGGATAGACATAGTACTACTGTACTGTTTGTGGTAGCTACGAGGGGTGATTGATAAGTATCCGAAACGACAAAGAAAAACTTTAAGAATATATTTGAAACAATTAATGCGTTTAGTCCAGCACTTCTCCAATGCCGTTAAAACATTTCATTCATTCCATTTTATCTTAAATAATTTAAAAGATATAAATACACATGAAAAAAATTATAATTCAAATCCATGAATTCATTGCAAATCATCTTTTGTCTTGATATGCAACACTAGCTATGGTGTCTTAACATATTTTGAAGTTTCGGTAAAATATTTTCATTTTGAATTGTGAATACGAGTATATAGGAAAAGTTGAGTATACAGGTGTTTACTTTTAACTCGTAACTGAGTTGTTTACACTGAGTTATTTTGTTGTTAATTATGTCTATTTAATATTCTTTATTCATGGTATACACGGTCAATTTAAGACATGGTATTGTACCATACAAAACTACTCTGAAATACTCGGGACATATTCGTCGCCTCTAGACAAAACAGGACTTGCACTTTAAATTTAACATAATTTTCAAGTGCCGTAAAACTATTAAAATAAAATATTATATTGTACCTTTTGTTAAAACAAATTTTCGAAACAGAAACTTTCCAATTATATAAGTACACTTAAAGACAAAAACTGTAAATGAATTCATGGGTAAAACATTAATTATTCTCCAAACAAATGCGGTTGAGAACTAAATGAAAGTGTAAAAGAAATTCTGTTAATCATAAAACACTTCAATTACGCATTCCGAAGGCTTTCAGTCAGCAACAATTTGTATGTCAAAGAGTTTAAAGCTGAGAATCTTGAAGTTTGCATAAGAGCCTGCCTCGATAATGTGGGGCTCGACTGAAGAGCTCAACCACTTCAACAGCTGTTCTGCCCACAGCTGCGCCTCGTCACAGAAATGAGAAATATACACGATCATTGTGCAAACAAATGTCTCCGATACATTCGTGTTTTGATGGGGCCGGAAAGTGTTGTTTTGGTTGGTCTTGTAAAAACATTCATAGGTCTACTTATGTTCGTAGAAATGTTTATTTATTCGCATAATTTATGCTTTGAAGAGTGATTATTTGTGTAAGTTATTGTGCAGTAAGTAATTGTGCAGGAAAAGTATAGATCACTTTATTAAAAGTTTATGACCTAATTGAGGAGGTAGTGCCATGACACTACATCCTCCTATGCAACGGAATTGGGCCGTCACCACCGCGGAGGTACCTCTCGCTCACTTGATATCGCCTAATGTGACACCTACGGTGTCGCGTTTCGTGCGGTTTGTGAGTAGCCGGTGACCCATTGGGGGGGGGGTGAACCTTTTCGCCTTCCCCCCTCCCCAAAAAAGGGCAACGCATTGGTATAATTATGCTGATGTACATGAGCGTGGTCTATACTTAATTTTTTTTTTATAATTATTTTTATAGCAGACCTCTTTTAAGATGAAGTGCCGCTGCAGTTTGTATAAGCACGATAGGAAGAGTATGTCTCCGTTTATAACAAAGGAGTCAAATCAAGTTGACGTATGTGTGCAGATTTAAGATTTTTTTCGGACGTCCTAAACGGCTGAACGAATAAGGCGTTATTGGGTCTGATGTTGTTCTTGTTGGACCGTCACAACACAAGTAACACTTCGTAAATTGAACATATTCACGCAGTCGAGATTATTGGTTTTAATTTATTGATAAATTAATATCAGGTTATTAAGAGCCCAAAGAAAGTAGTCAATATGAGACTGGTGCTCCGATAATTCGGATATCTCTGAACATTTTTGCGCCAGTAGATAATATACCATAATAAATCAACGTTCGGCTACTGATCTGCACGAGACGCCTCGTAGATTGAGTATTTCGAATATTTCTCCTTGATTGCCGTTACCTCTACATTTTTGGTCTGGTTTTATAAGAATAAGTAGTGACTAGGATCTATTTGAATTTCAAAAAACTAAAGAAAACTCAAACTATCGGCATAGTAATTATGTGGATATTCACGGTCGTCGGTAATCGTAAAAAGAGTCAGATTTCACATTTGCCCCCCTATTCTATAAAAAATTGATAGAATGTTTGGTCACTTCTTGATGGAGATGCGAATTGTAACTAGAATAAATAATATACAAAAAGTATATTTAAAAATGTTATACGAGCATTATTATTTGTTACTAGCTACCTGCGCAGAGGATTCATCCGTTTAAAATTAGTCCCAAGCATTATTCATTTTTTTAGGAATAAAAGTATTTTTTTGTTCTTGTCTATGCGTTACTTCACTTTTTGCCATTCTATATCGCTGATACTGTTCATTTATACTAATATAAAACATCGATTGAACCTCTTTTCATACTCTGAAAGAATTATTCAGGTAGAGTATAAGAATTGATCGACTATGAAGAGGAAACAAATCCAACACATTTGGAATAAGCTTCTCTTTTAAAACTGTTCCTGTATAATAAGTTTTATAACAAAATGTTAATTTAAAAAAAATGTTGTAATACGTTTGTTTATTCTTGGTTTGTTGACTGTTGCTTGACTTTTTTCACTTCGCTACAAAAATTGGTTATTTTACACTTTCGAATAACAAAACTATATTATGTACAACAAACAGCAACCAATTATTTAAAGATTGCATCAATATTCCAATGCAACTGTAACTCAAAACATTACTTGGCCGCACATGTTATAACAGATGCTACAAAATAGATAAGCAACATCAATGAATAGGGAATACACTGCATTGTTTCGTCCACAAAGCCGTTTGTTTGTGTGCACTTGAAACTCCAAATATGTTGACAATGTAAACAATAGACATGTGTTGATTCGAGAGGAGCTCCAGTGATGTTATCATTTAGTTTTAAAATCATACGTTAGCTAAGAAACGTGTTTCATAATTTTATATTTAACGAGGCCAAAATTGAATCCATTTATTGTTACAAAGTTTTTGCCTGATGATGGGGAAACGTATCGCGGAGCGTTGTTGATAGGGCGACCCTTTGGGTACAGAATCCTAAAAACGACCTGGAAACCTCTCTCATCAACTTTTGTAGTCATTGTGTTAACATACATTTTATAAACGTGCGAAGTTGGGGTGTTGCGCTAGTGAAAAATGTTCGTACCGAGTATCTGATATAACATCCCCAACATGGTTCAAGCCTTGCCGTGGCGGTGGGGCTAAGTAGCCAGGTGTGAACCCAGGCGAATCCAATTGAACCTAGCGGGATCTTTGAAACCCTCTTATACGAAGAGGGGGCTTAAAGATCAGGAGGAGTAATCGCTCCCAATGCCCCTCTTGTAAGAAGAGGGGACCTAAGAGCAATAGGAGGTGGCGCTTTTGCGCACGGTGCGAGGATGGGAACCTCAACCCATTGCACTATCCCAAGGTCGGTGGGGTTGACTTTCACTACAAGTGAGGGTCAACCCCATCTGTGGAGGTGGAGTTGCTCCCTTAGGGGACTGACTAGCCATCGAGGTGCCCTGAAGATTTGTTGTTCCGAGACACCTCACCAAGGGTGGCACTGATTGCGCTCGCGGTTGTTTTTGTGGGTATTCGGCACTATCATATGCCGCGAGTCCCACACACTACTGGACCCCACCCAAGGCCGGTGAAGGCGCGTAAATTCGTTTCCCTACGTCGATAAAAAAAATCTGATATAACATGGCAAAATATATTTTGATCATTAAATGATAATTTTTTGTTTTAGTTCACCTCGATTTTACAGCGAATTGCCTCTATGAAAGACACATGACACGCCATAAATTTGTAGATAAAAGTCAAAATGGATTGTGAAAAAATAGTTAAAAAGTATGATATCTACTGTAAAATTAACCTTTCAACGTCCATTTATTTCACCATGAAATTGAGTGCAATACGAGGTTTTTGGACAAAACTATTTTAACTTCGGCGCCGTGTTAAAGTACCGTTTCATGAAGGGACAAAAATAGCTCTTAGTCTAGGCATCAAATTTTCCATAATGGTTGGTTGAAATATTTTTTTACGGACAACCATACTCAGATAAAATTAGTGCAATTTGATACGCAGACAACTCTTTCCTTTTCAAATCCATTATAATTCCTCAGGGACTGCCTCGTGTTCTAGTGGTAAACATGTTCAGCCATAGCCCACAAGCCCCAGGTCTTACCAAAATGTGTTATTAGATTTTTTCAGTTACTAATAACATTCTCGATGTTCCACTAAGATAACCGCTATTTTCATCCTAATGAAATAATTACACGGACTATATTATATCAAAGATTTACAATGAATATTTTATATTGTTCTAAGTATATTACGTACTTACTAAGAAACGTATTCTTAGTAAGTACCTAATATACTTAAAGCAATATAAAATATTCATTGTAAATCTTGGAACGTTCCAAGACCGTTGCGATAGACTAATTTACATCGTTTCCGTGGCCCGTCTAATTCCCTGATCCCAAGTCCTAAATATAGCCGCGAAATTCCGTAAACTTTCCTACAATGAGCACACAAATCAATTACACAGGATTAAACTGGATGTTACAGTATATCTGCGGTAGGTCGAACTCGAGCGTTCCCTGAAATGTTAATCCAGAACATGTGCGACAGAAAAAATATAAGAACAGATACGGGTAATTTTGAGAAGTCGTGACGAATTTTGAGGTAAGCGCACACTTCCTATGATAAGTGAAGTGGATGACGAAATGTGATTTATTTACATAGGCCCCGTCCATGCCCTTGCAAGCGTAAATATTTATAACAACTTCCGTCATATTGTTGAGACCAAATTTAAGCTAGCAGATGTTTTTTTTGTTGTAGTGTACTACCGATAAGTCCTAACTTTGCCCATGAGTATATTATGCACTAAAACCTCCCTCGCAATTCCCTCAATGTGCAGGTGAGAACCGCATGAAAATCCATTCAGTAGATTTTTAGAAAATCGATCACATATAGCCAGACAGATTTAGGAACAATGTTGATGTCTTAAGTTTACGCGATTATTACTCATCAGAATAAAACTACTTTAACGGATTCTATAGCGGTTTATTTAATTATTTAACTAGCCCGACGTTTCAGAAGCTTTACAGCAACCATGGCCACGGGTGGACTGGGAGGACAGATGTCCTGATGTACCAAGTCTTTAAAAGTACCCGAAAAATTATAATTTTCTCATCACCATCCAACACAGTTATCTACAGTGTGTAAATCCTTGTTTCGTGAGAGCACGAGGCATCTGTGGTAAGCAACAAATGGGTACCGAACTTCAACATTTCAAGCAAGTTCTGCGAGACAACAAGCTTGGGGTTCCCCGTCTGCTCCACAGAAGCCGAGCGAAACCAGCCACCGTCGAGCGCTTACCTGCAATATTATACCGTATTAAAAAGGGGAGAGGGTAAAACTGGCTATATTAATATAGCCAATTTTATCAGTCACCCCTAACCTTGGCGACTTAAAATAAGTTTTAAGTCGCCAAAGCCGGTTAGTCAGTTCTTACCATCAGAGAAATTCCATATCCCTCTGCAAGATGCTTAAGAAGTGTACAAGCTTGATTGTGACTGTGGGTTCTCTTTTATAGGGCAGACTAAAAGATCTGTAAAATTCGTGTGAAAGAACATATAGCGGATATGAAACACCGACGTGTTACAAAATCTTCGGTCTGTGAGCATTTTGAAGTTGGCCCCTGCCATTACATTAGATATGATAAAGCGCAAATCCTTACTAGGAAACATCGATTCCTTCGAAGGCTGATCCGTGAATCTATTGAAATTAAAAAAATGGCGGGGTTTTTCCCTCTGCTTGGGACCCACTGGTAAACATAATCAAATCAAGGAGCAAACATAACACCTCAAGATAGCAACATATAATGAGTACTGTTTGAGTTAATCGGAACAACTAAAATTATAATTCTACGGGTCCTTTAAAAAACTTGCTACATCAGGACATCCGTCATCTCAGTTCACCCGTGACCATGGTTGCTGTAAATCTTCTGAAACGACGAGCTAGTAAAATAATTAAATAAACCGCGATAGAATCCGTAAAAGTAGTTTTATTGTAATTAGGAACTATGTAATATCTTGCAATAGTATAGAAGAGGACAAATATCTTGCAATGTACCACGACACTACTTCTTATAAAGGATTAAAAGATAAGAAGACTGTAATGAGTAGGCCAACGAGTTGGGTCACCTGGTAGAAAGAGTATAACATATATGGTAATTTCTTAGGTTTACACGAATGTTACAAATTATAATAAAATTAATTGAACGGATTTTATCGCGGTTTATTAAGTATTTTACGATTCCGACGATTCAGAAGCTTTACAACTATCATGGTCACGGGTGGACTGAGATGACAAATGTCCTGATGTCATAAGTTACACACACTTTCACTGTTATAAATAGTAGACCTATGCTATTTCAATTTTATTGAATAAGAAACTGTTTTATATTAAATCTACAATCGTTGTTTTTTACCAATGTTACAATTGATATTTCCTATTAATTCTATGTGCTGAAAGAACAACAGGCCCTTAATTTGGCATTGGCAGGGGTGGGGAAACGCATTTACGCACCTTCGCCGGCATTGGATGGGGTCCAGTGGTGTATGGGACTCGCAGCACATTATAGTGCCGAGTACCCACAAAAGAACACCGCGAGTGCCATCAGTGAGGTTGCCCCGTCGCCCCTGGTGAGGTTGCCCCGTAACAACAAATCTTCAGGGCACTTCGACGGCTAGTCAGCCCCCTAAGGGACCAACTCCACCTCCACTGATGGTGTTGCCCCTGCATTACAAGGCAACCCCACCGACTTTGGGACAGTGCAATGGGGTGAGGTTCCCATCCTCGCCCCTTGCCCCGTGCTCAAAAGCGCCACGTCCTGTTGCTCTTTGGTCCCCTCCTCTTATAAGAGGGGTACTGAGAGCGATTCCTCCTCCTGATCTTAAAGCCTCCTCCTGTTATAAGAGGGGTGGAAAGATCCCCTTCGGTTCAATTGGCTTCGCCAGGGTTCACCCCCAGGCTAATAAGCCCCACTGCCACGACAAGGCTTGAACCAAAGGTGGGAATCTAATAACGACCTTCTCTGACCTTATCTAATCAATTATTGTAGCTGTGGTTGTCAGATAAGATTGTTATAGAAACCTTTCTCATGGTGTCATCTCAGATCATTCTGTAAGAGTAAGTAAAACGCTACATTGCAGCCCGATTGGATCCGCACGATGGGGAACATGTCTTCCGTTTACATGATACCACTGCGAAGTGACGGCTATGGTGTCGCGTTTCGTGTGATTGTCTCATTGGAGGAATGTTGGAAAGTAGAGCAAGACATCTGCATAATAATTATGCAGATGTCTATGGACGTCAGTAATACAAAAAAAGATCTAACTCAGCATACATTTTCTCATTTTGTATAGAAAATAATATAATTCATTCTTATAGTCTACGCTTAAACATAAAGGTCACTGTCGTGTGATTCTAAAAAAAGCTCTGAATCAAGAATTGACAATGACAAGCGTTTAAGAGCCAAGTTTATTTATTTGAACAAGCATTCCCTTTTAGCGATGCAGTCGCGTAGGACAAAACAACTAACTTTTAGATAATGTCGGCTGTGAAACAAGAATATGATAGCAATAATTTTAGCTCACAGCGGAAGAGCAGACAGTTACGAACATTGATTGAATTAAAATACATTCACTGATTTCCTCTCAGTACGATAATATTTCAGTATGTTGTTGATTGTGCGCATTAACTTTGTCATTCACCAAAGTGTACTTTCGAAATAGTATTAATAACACGTTGAGTTGGTCGTCAAAATTGTTTACGTAATTGTTAGGGTTCCATACTAGAAAAGAAACCTTCGTTGACTACCTTGGGTTCGAATCCCTGATCGGACCAAAGAAATCCGAGTCTGTGAGGGATACCGTGAAGTTGTGAACTCTGTTTTGTTGGATATTCGCTCCGTCAGTGTCATGTAGGCAGTCAATCGAGGTTCGTCTGAAACAAAAACAAAAATAGAGGACTTCGGTGACCATATAAAAACATTTCACGAACAGATGTAACTCGAAATTAAAAAAAACAAAAGCCAACATTACGCGGTATTCCCAGGCGGTCACCCATCCAAGTACTGACCGCGTCCGACGTTGCTTAACTTCGGTGATCGGACGAGAACCGGTGTATTCAACGTGGACGTTGGCGCTTATTGAGTAATATTGTACATACGGTTAACGCTATCAAACGACTGAACTAAAATGACAAACATTATTTGAAGTCATCTTAACGTATCAATGACAATTAATAGTAAATAATTTCGGGGACAGAAATCAGCCACGCGCACTGTATTTAACGAGCTATGGCCACCACTCCTTCCCACCGCTGCTACTCCTGTGTACAATACAGAACTAACTTTGACAAAGCAAAATGCAAAAAAAAATTAAAGATCCACTTTCATGGTTGTACCTAAAGGGACCGTTCGAATTACGGTGCAGTATTTTCTCAGCTCAGTAATCAATCCAGAAAATATATTATCCAAAAATAAAACCAAATGGTTCCAAAAACAATGTTTCATTACTATTGTTCTGAAGGAATGACCGTATGTTCTAGAACTAATAAAAACTGTTTACACATCTTTATTTTAACTCCAATGAAAATATAAAGATAATAAAATGATGAAGTGTGTTGCTGTTTTGGCTCCTTTAATGTTCCTCACCATGGCGGTTCAATGACACCATAAAGCGCTAATGGTTTTCAAATCGACAAGGGCACCACGAAACTATCGAATGTGTAATTGAGTCGTAGTGACTCATTCGGGCGGGCGCACATCTGCTGCGTAACGCACTGTGCGGCGCAACTGTATGTAGCGGGCGAACAGTTCATCTATCATGGCGAAATATCAACCTGAAGACAAAAAAGTCTTCGTAGTCAGTCGAACTGTTGAGGCTGTACTAGCGCCGCCAACCAGTATTAGGTCCCTCCGAATAAAAAAAAAAAAAGGCGAAATATCACACAACTTAGATAATGGACTATAAGTTCCAATTATGATCACGGCTTCTTGCTAATTTCATAGCGCAAATCAACACCGCCCGTAACAGGGGCGGGGGTTATGTGAGCAGGCTTTTTGCACGACTTGGCGACACACTTGGTTGGTTCAAGATTGTAATCTATATCTTTGCCAAATTTCATCGAAATGTATGTGGTAGTTTAGTTACAAACTTTCGCATTTATAATATTAATACAGTACTAGCGTACTTTCCGCAACAAATAAACTATGATGTCTATAACAGAAGCGCAATTAATGCAAGAAAGATTCTATCCGGATAATATTTTAATGGTGTCTCACTGTTACATACGCTTAAGCGTCTATAGTTATTCCCCGTGGTACACTACTACGGTTAGTTCCGGTACTCGCTTTTTGTTTTGCCCCTCGGCACCGTACCGGTGTATTATTTAGCGAAAACTAAGGGACTCATTTAATGGACTCGGGAATACGGTAGGGGAGAAAAAGATTAGATTTCTTATCGGGCAAAAAATCTACAAGCCGAGCCTGTGGTTTCAATTATATTGTACAAATTGCATTGACGAAGGAACTTTTTTCATTATATCCAATATACACTTCGTAGAATATTACATAAAGGGTGCTACTAAAAGCTTTAAGCAATTATGCTCTAGAGAAATGACTAACTTCTAAATATTCTTTGAAGCTGTACCGAAATACTAGCAGGATGTTAATGAGACATTTTTTAATTGTAAATAGCTGTTGGGGAATATGATTCCTACTTCTGTATCATCTCTCGTTTCTTTTACAATACTCGAGTCTACACTTTTAAAGTTATATGAGCGAGAAGTTCATATTTTTCTCTCTTACACTACCTCCAATATCACGGTATCACATTTAAAATTATTACATAGCAGAAGTCATCAGCAGGGTACTGGCTAATTAATAGTATTTTAATACAAAGCGTCTTCACGACCATTTCTCTTCATATGTGAATACATTCACCATGTCTACAAAATGATGGCATCGCGTATATTTGGGTATCCGGTGGCCCATTAGCCGGGAGAGGGTGTTGAAGGAAGGCAACTCTTCTACGTAATGGTTGTCTAATAGTCATCGAAAGGGATCGATTTTTCGTTTGTGCCTCTATGCTATAAAAAATGTACACCACGCTCGAGAGGAACGAAAATGTACACCACGCTCGAGAGGAACGAAAATGTATACCACGCTCGAGAGGAACGAAAATGTACGCCACGCTCGAGAGGAACGAAAATGTACACCACGCGCGAGAGGAACGAAAATGTACACCACGCTCGAGAGGAACGAAAATGTACACCACGCTCGAGAGGAACGAAAATGTACACCACGCTCGAGAGGAACGAAAATGTACGCCACGCTCGAGAGGAACGAAAATAATGATTACTGCCTAGGGGTAGTCTAATTTGGTCAGCGCCTATGGACATCCAAACAATCAGCTTATAGGCCAATGTGTCCACCGCTACCGTTGACTCACCCGTAGACACGTAGCCCGCATCAAACGGAAAACGCAACTGTCCCTGAGGGCAACACGTCTGGATAACAATTATGCGGATATTTATGGGCATCGATATTCCTTGGCTCTGACTGTTTGTTAAAATAAAAAAAATGGGAGGTAGGTACCATGTTCCATGGAACATGGTACCATCATCCATCCATATCTTAGACCGCCCCATTGAAAATTTTATTAGTATTTCGTCTCGACCGTAGCATTGGTGAATGCTAATAAAAACTGTCTACCCGCAGACATAAAACAAGCTTTTAACACTAGCGGTTACTCTGCGGTCGTAACTCGACCACATTCGATTCATAATTGAAAAACGTGTATTGAGGCCAAATAACATTAACAACTCCGACCACGAATTAAAAAAATCCTTTGAGACAGATTTTTGTGGGTGGAACCATGGGGCATATCTAGTAATAAAATATGTTACAGTATAGGGTAACTTTCTGTATGTTATAGAATTTTCATGATTAGATCAGTATTCTCGAAGATTATCGCTTTCGAACAGATAAAGTTACAAACTTAACTTATATTTATAATCAAGACTAGCGATCCATCTGGCTTGATGAATAAATTTGCCCTTAACAAATTAATTAGTGAATACCACATGAAAATACATTCGTTAGATTTTGTTGCGACCGAATACATGCAGGCAGACAGGTATTGAGGAGTTTGTTTTACAATAAGTATAGATAAAATACTCAAAAATACTTCTCCGATCATAAATGTAGGTGCACTACATTTATGATCAGAGAAGTATTTTTATGTGTAAAAACCATAGATACTATAAAAAAAACTATTATTATAGACTATATGACTTTCGTAACATTTTTTTTTTTTCTTATCCTTAAAAATCACTCATAGGCAGCACTACTTTATCTTTTCCTTTAAAACATAAATCAAAAGCACAACATAAATCACGGTTATATATCAGAAACGAAAAAACAACGAACAAAACTGTGAATCTTTTTTTTTGTCGATAGACCCACACAATCTTCCCATCCGACATCGAAGTCCCGGTGGAATAAATTGTTACCCATGATAGACATCTTTTGCTCATGCCTACCCGCAGATTTGTCCCCTAAAATATAAGGATATTGATGACTCCAAACACTTCCGTGGCGAAATTGAATTAACACAACGTATAATTGTTTTTAAAATAGTAATAGTCACATCGTGGACGGCTTACTTCAGTTGTAATTGATAAATTAGTATGAGGGTATGTTCAAACTAATAGACTGCTGGCCTCGCTTGTTATTGACTTCTGCGTAGTGAGTTAAACATTATCATCGGCATCAATTAATCTTGTTAATACAATAAATATGAAGGTTTATACCTATGTTTGTCACACTTTCACGTAAAAGCTACTGAACGGAATAGGAAGCAAATTGATATATGTTGATAATAATCTACATCAGTATATAATCTGGAATAACAGAGAAATACTCCTTATCCAAAAAAAAATCTGTGAGCATAGCTGGTTCAAAACACGACCGAACTGTTTCGTATTTTTTAATTGAATTTACTCTACCAAATACCCTAATTACTATATTAGTTCCACAATTTAATACTATTTACGGGTGGACATTCAGAAACGACGAAAATTTAGGTGGGAGCTGGTCGAAGTACAAATCGGTTTTATGATGTAAGGATAGAAAGTTGACGATAATAATATGACAAAGAATATAACACATAGTATATAGTAAGGACATAGTTCTAAAATACATTATAAAATGTAAATGTTGAATTTATTCCAACGAATTACATAGACAAATCATACAAGTCAATAAACTTGAACGTTTTATGCGTGCTCTATGGTCCATAAAGAAAGCATTGCAACAAAGACGCCTAGAAGGATGCTCAACTTTATTTTAGTGTTCCCACTTGAAGTGTGCAGTAAAACCCGCCCACGGTATAACACTCATGATATTCTGACCTCCGCCCTCTTTACAATATTTTATTGATACGTTTGCGAAGATCGTAAGCCATTTAGGTAATCGACTTATAGCTGTGACCGCGGTTTCATTCGCGTATTTTTTTTTTTATTTATAGAATAGGGGAGCAAACGAGCAATCGTAGCCATTTTGCGACTACCGACGCCCATGAACATCCACATAATTACCATGCCACCAATGAGCCACTGGCTACTCACCAACCGCACGAAACGCGACACTGATGACGTAACTTTATGGCGGTATTATGTGAGCGAGAGATACCTCCCCGGTCGTGCCAGCCCAATTCCTTTGGATAGGAGGACGTAGTGTCATGTACCATGCATGGCACTACCTCTTTAGTTAGGTCATAAACGTACCGCTATTAAACATTACCTCCTCCTATGCAGCATGGCACTACCTCTTCCTAATATTTATATTATTTGCATAAAATGAGTGAGAGGTAGTGTCAACTGTCCGTCGTTTCTCCCAAGTTCTGCTGGTCCAATTTGGGTGCAATGAAGCATAGCCGAATTAGACCAGCAAAACTGGGAGGTACATCTTGCGCACAAAGTGACATCTATGTTGTCGCGATTCGTGTGGTTTGTTAGTTTCCGGTGGCCCATTAGAGGGTAGGTAAGGGGAAAACAGGTCCGTATGACAATTATGTGGATGTTTATGAGCATCGATTATTGAAATTCTCCGAATGATATTACACAACTAAACAAAAATAAACTGCGGTCCAGCACTCTCAAGCTCTGCGTCTGTGACAAATAAAAATCAACGATTTACAAATAAACGGATATCTTTCGATCTTAGACAAAACCTATGTACAAACATATTCAAATTTCCTCACAGACAGCAAATCGTTGAATTGTATATTGTATGTTGTTCAAAATCCGTACACGGATACTTCAAATCCCGATTAGAGGTTAAGAGGATTTGAATTGCGATATCCTTAAAGTCGATTTTAAGTGGTGTGCGCTCTCCGCAGTGCAGTATATACGCTGGCCATCCTCCAGGTCTGAGATTGTTTGCTCAAAATTATACTTACATTTATTCTGAAATCGTTCTGGTTTACAGAGCAAATATGTACTAAAAATTGTACCTTTTTATTACGTCACAAAAAAAATTGCTAAGTTTAACTGTCGTTTGGTTGTGAGGTCAATATAATTAATTCCGCAGGGTTTTAACACTAGGCGTAGATATATTTTGTTTACAGACGAATTCATGGGACAGTAAATATTAGTTTTTATTGTTCACTGAGCCAGTGTATCTTTAGGGTTCTGAATTCATACGCAGTCCTTCTGTCTGTGCGTCTGTTGTACCCTGAACAGCTGATGTATTTCTGTTGCCGCTACGACAGGAAATACCGAAAAAACAGAACAATATAATTACTTAAGGGGGCCATACAAGAAACGTGATTTTTTTAAATATATAACGGTTACGGAACCATACTCGTGCACGCGGGGTTCCATAACCTTACGTAGTACGTAGGTATCACTATCAGAAGTCACATTCTATTTACGGTTTGGATACGTCCTTATTTCTTTGCCTCGGAGAGCACGTCAACCTCCGTCAGGTTCCAGCGCTCGAATTCTCTCCGGTCGAGTCGGATTGCCGTCCCACCGGAATATGAGGATGAGGGAATAGAGTACTAACATATCCTGCGCAGATATCTCTTCACAACATGTCTACTTATCCGAAATTCAGCATTTATTATTTACGACCACATCATTATTATGATGACACGAATTTTTCATGTATCTTAACTACATGGTTTTACCTCTATTTACGTTTGGAAAGAAATGAGAAAGCCTGACACGCTTTGCCCTGTTATACCTTGATCTCTCAAAACCACGCCATAAATATTTTCAAACAGATAATGGCCACAATATCAAACTGGCATGATTGAGACATGCATTGTAATTGTGCATCATGAGACAATGATAAACCCCTGCGAACATACGCATGTCAGTTACATGTGTGTCGCGATGATTTCCCAAGACTAATATTAATATTCCTAATTTGTGCCGGCCATTGATATATTTAATTAGATATTGCATTCCCTGTCGATGCCAGATCACAGAATAAATGTTATAGTTTGCCAATTTTTGTAAGTTGGTTAGATATATGTATTCAGCTAATTGAATATCAGATTATTATATAGACACAAGTACAGTATATTCAGTTTATCCAGAAAATTTGGTGCATTTTAGCTCAGAGTTAGATATCCCGATAAATCTTCATAAGGCATGTTAAAAACCCGATATTTTTTATTACACCTTTAGCTACACGATTACAAAATAACACCAAACGTTATGCAGAAGTTTTTACGCAACGTGTATACAATCACACAGCTAGGCGGACAGACAGACGGACCCATTTCTAATATAACAGTGGCCCATTTATACTATAAAATAGTAGCATTTATAATACAGCAGATCCTTCTAGATAAATAAAGTATTAGCTTCGTTGGCCCTCACTAAAACCTCTGAGACACTTTTCTCAATCATCTCAAATAAGTATTTGTGTGAGAATTATCACATCTGTAGAGTGAGGAATAAATATTCTCTAGCATCCACTTAATATTAATACATCAAGTATTTTAGTTTAACGTCTCTTGAGTCGTTTATCGTATTAAGACAATCGTTTGTTTAGTGGTTATTTAAGTTTCCTTTGGGCGATGGCGCTGTGATAAACGAACCAATTTTCAACGCATTAGAGTTCCTGTGCCGCGTTTCCTGATGTCGTTTCTTATGATTTAAAATAAGTGAATTTATTCTCATTGTGCTGATGTTGGTTTATAGATAAGCCTATGGCTTTAAGGTTTACTGTTGTTCCTAAAGTACTTTATTGTGAGCACTTACCTTCTTAAAGTAAGGCTCACCGTACTCTGACTACTACTATAGTCGTAAGCATGTTCAAGCACATGTCGTGAAGTGTTCTGGATTAGAGTGCCGGGCACGAGGTTAGACTAAATAGCGTTATTGAAATTTTTCTTTAACAACTCTAAAACATTATTTTCTAATAACAGCCGGGAGTCAGGCAGATGGCGGTAGTTGTGTGCGTGTCGTATTGTTTTATTTAATTGAAATTAAAAAATCGAATGCAATTTCTGTTAAAATATAAGGTCTCCCGTTTCAAACCATTGTGCACCTCTTTAAATAAGGGATGGAGTTTATTTTCTTCACGAATTAATATGAATCGAATTATGATTTGACATTTAAATAGATCTTTGTCCATGTTAAAATGAATAAGTGGATCTCTGTCGTTATAATACATCTATCATGTATTGACACATGTCATAAACACAATAGCCTTTGGGTTAATATATCAATACCAGCTAATGCAAATTCAGCACTGCAGTCGTAACCAAATTCAGAGCGAATTAATTACGACAACAGTCGAAGCGAACATAACTGCATATTAAATCAAATGTGGTTTGGTTCAATAGTAACTACAGATCTATCTGTATTGTGATATTTTTTATTATTGTACATTTTATATTTCACGTTTTAGTCTACTATCGGACACCCTGAGAATGCTTCTACTACGATAAGTGTGGGCGTTAAGGCAAGGAATACAGAAAACAGAGTTTTGTTTTATTTTTGTGCTCATTTGAAACTTTTCGCTACAAACGTATTATATCGTCGATTTGTACACCTCTATACTGGTATAATTTTTAAATATTTTGTTTTGGTGTGAAATAAAGATTTATTTATTATTTATGTAACTAATGATACACTTTCTGTATGCAGTTCATAAGTATTCCGGGTTACAGAGGTCAGTAGTCGCAGTAGGGACAGTTCCATCCAGCAAGTGGGGGGGGGGGGTTACTCTACCTAGACAGAGTAGACAGAGGACTCGCCCCTGTACCCATTTAAGACTTAAACATACTCTTACTTCAAAATCTCCACGACGGATTCGGATACATTTTCACTTCTATCTATAACGGAAGGAGGATTTTATAAAAAGTATTGTTTAAGCTACATCGTAATTGAATAAAGTCCACTTAGGTGATGCCCATAGAACCTGCACATCTTTTGAAGTCGATTAACTCTATTTATTTTATCTAAGATTCAAGGTACATATATTTTAGATGTAATGGACTCTGAAAATTTTACGCCTCCAAAAAAACTTAAAGGTTGCAATTTACAAAATGTGACACGCATTTCCCGTGATACATTATCTGTATAATAAATTGAACGCTAAAAGTTTCTCAAACATATCACTGATAAGGAACAGGATTTACACCCAGACATATCCGTGATATATTTGTCGCGACCAATTAATAAAATAAGTAACGTTGTAAACGTGATAGATAAGCAAATGTCAACGAGATCAAATGATACAGGCGACAAAGAATGAACACGCCGACCCGTTTGCAGATCTGCGCCGATAACGACTGACGTATCCTTTCCTCGGTGAAATCGATCAGTTGATGTTACTTTCAATTATTTTCGATCGATGCCAAGACGTCGGTTTCGTAGTTAATTGATAACGGACGAGCACCGCGCCAAATGCTCGCGACATAAAATCAATAATCCGTGATGGATGATGCAGAATTTTAATTAAGCACACATCGGCCGGTTAGCGCACGAAATGAGCTTATAATAGCGTATACTACGCCGTACCGTATACTGACAAACAACTAACACTAAATTCTCCTCTATTTTGCAACGTTTGATATACTAAGTGGCACTCGTGGATATGTCTGCATCTGTATTAAATATAAATAAAAACTTGATTGATTAATTACATAGGCGTGGTTTTGGCATTTTTTCATTTTGCTAAGATCATCAGAATGGTTGTTGATATTGTAACTATGCAATAACCTGCTAGTTCAAATTCAGTCTAACACAGAGAAATTATTAGTACTAGTACCTAAAGTCTTTCCAAGTTCAAATCGTTTTAAATGTATAATATTATGTATAGTGACTACTTCAGAGTTATTTTACCTCTGGTCAATAAGTTGGCTAAAGATGATAATGTATTGCCATGATCACTGTTCTATATTTTAGTTAGTAGAACAGGGGGGTAGTATTCTACTAGAATATTTTGTTAAGTCACACAGACCTGCATTAATTTTATTATATAATTAACACATTATGGATTTGAATTATGAAAGGGAGGTATCGAAAGTCAAATAAAAATAATTCTTTTTTACTGTCCCTTATTAGGAACTTGCAGTCCGCCCCGGCTTTGCACGGATATTTCAATAAATATGGCACAAATTCATTGATTTACAGAAATTCTAAATTCATGGTAACGATGATTCAAAGTCATGGCAATGACAACAAATTAAATTTGTCGCTACAACTAGTTGTCATTATATTCTGCAGCTATATAAGGATTTACTTTGATATATTTTTCACAACTTCGGTTACATTCACAATAATCATAACATTTTATAATATATCTAACATTTTGTATAGCGTATGTTCATCACAAACAGTATAAGACTACAATTGTTAAAAGAATTTATAAAATCGGTCCAGTAGCTCAGAAGCCTATTTAATGCAAAGAAACAAAAAACAAACGATCAAATGTCTCCTCTTTATAAAGTAGAATAGAAAAAGAAAGTACTTAGTCATAAGTTTCGTATAACCTAATGAGTGTCGTATTATCATAATATTTTTCATGTCGGAGCTAAAATCTAATATAGGTAACACAAATTATGATACCTATCATTCTTCCCGCATTTTGAATGGTGTGACATAAGATGTCAGATAATACCAACTACTAGAAATAGAACTGTCAGAGGTAAAAGAACTCTGAACGCACTATATATAATAATTGACTTCCAATTGTCAAAAGCATTAGAATATTTTTCTTAGTGTGGTATGATATGCTGTACTTATACAAGAACATTAAAATATTTTTCTTACTGTGGTATGATATGCTGTACATTATACAAGAACATTAAAATATTTGTCTTAGGGTGGTATAATATGCTGTACATTATATAAGAACATTAAAATATTTTTCTTAGGGTGGTATGATATGTTGTAC
>JAFELO010000383.1:177869-239206 GCA_017140195.1 Eumaeus atala | reverse complement strand
ACACATGGACGCAATATGACGACCGACTGACACGAGACTTTTTCAATCAGTTTAGGTAGTAGTAACATGCACCAACTTCCTGTATGGTGCGGGGACTTGGTGTCTATAAAAGGACGACAGTCTTCACATTGGCAACTTCCAGATGTGGTTTTGGCGCCAAATGCTCGGAATCCACTGGACTCAGCACCGGACCAATGTATCAATTCTTGGTGAGTCAAGTGATATACCAATAAAGCAGCTTCAATAAGCTTTCGTGTATTTGGATACATTGCGACAAATAGGGGACAATAACTTGGAGAAACTGCTGCTGTCTACGGATTGCGAATAGAGTCTACCCAGCACATAGAGATCTACTACACTCATCTCGCGGCCACCTTGGACTCACCAAACGTGAATAGTAGTATGAACTACATTCCCAGCTGTCCTGTATAGACTAGCCTGCCTGATATGAGATGATAGCATAAGTAGTCTGTCCAGTCTATACAATTCTATATGCATGTATACAAGACTGACTGTCTGTGATTCAATACAACGCTTATATCCAGGCTAGAGTGCAAGCATTGCTGGTAAACCCGTGATAACCCAGATTAATATTTAGGAATCTGATAAGTATACGACCATCAGTCATTATTAATAAATTCCTTCGCCAACTGTTGAATATTTTGATAAATTCTAAGATGGCCAATTTAATGCTGGTATTTAAACTTGTTACCTTACGGAAGATAGTCAGAACACCATCAATGACCCAATAAAGTAATATTTATAAAGTAACAAAAAAGAAATATAACTGATGAAATTATAGCCGGCCATATAATTATAAAGAGATATAAAGTCGTTAAACCCAAATCGAGATCATTAATCATATCATTTATTGCTGACATAAAATTTGTGAAATACTTTTTCACTGACGCACGGTTCATTGAAGTCTGCTAATTTTGTAAACGCAGATGTTCTACTTATGAGTGCAATATACTTTTTGTTTTCGAGGACGTGTCAGATTGCCGTCAACGTGACTCACTTTGTGTATGCATTAATTAAGATTAGTTGAATACGTCTTAACACTGGATTAAAAGCTCTCGTGATAAAAGGAAGCTAAAGTTATTTATTTATCACTATTATTCACATATTTGCAGACACTATGACCCGTTGTTTGGAACAGAATTTAACAAAATCATCATAACAATTTCTTATAATCGTACTTTTTTACTGGAGTCGAACGAAATGTAACCATCCTTTGGTTACATTTCGTTCGCTACCTGTTTCCTAAAAACGAACGAGGGGTTGGAATTGGAAGCATGGAACCTACGCACGGAAATTCGATTATATTTAAAATAAAGATTAGTCTTAATTTCTTTTATTATCCTTAAGAAAGCTGATGAACGTAGGACACCTCCATAGATTCTAATACTCGCATCAATTGGCATAGTATATTGTCAACAGTAACAGGGAAAGAGTCAACACATTGACGAGAGTAAACCGGCAGAATCCTCGGAAATAATCTTCTTTTATCACGAACGCAAAAACAACAATATCTGTAATTACAAGGAAAATCGAAGCTCAAGCGTGATACTGCTCATTTAGAATCCATTAATTACTTCCCTGGGTTAATAATACCCAACTATGACCCGCGTCTATCCGATGAAGGAAGTAACAGGAGCCGGGAATTAGATTTCTCATTTGCCGCCAGGGTAGCGTGTCGTTTGTCATCCGGAGGTGACACTTCATCATGTCGCCGTCCGCCCGCCTTTGTGCCGCTACTGGAGTGTGAAACGGCTGACAGGCCCGAGAAGTCGACGCGTCTGAAAAATATCGGTGCAATTATGACGTACCGTATTTCTGGACATTGTATTGAATTTATTAATAAGCTTTTTGTACCCAGAAGATTTTATTACTTACTTTATTAACTTTGATTCGGCCCTGTGACTCTTGTGCAAGTCTTGTCTCTAATCATTATCATTGAGCCTTGAATTGTAAGGGGTATTGACGATTATTTTTGTATATTAACCCGTTATGCCATACGGAGTCGAATGCTTTTTGCATGTCGAGGAATAAGCTACAGCCTGTAGAGGTTGATTGATTTTAAACGTAAACGGCACGTGTCTGCCGCTGGGGACATTAATGCGAGCGCTCTTACAAGGGAACTGTACACTGTGTATCCTCAAGGCAAGTCGCCCTTAAAAGGTCGGACATAACACAATATAATTGACATGCAAAAACACCGACTGTTTAAATTTTACTTGCCTTTAGAACAACACGATGCACAGTTCCATGTAAGAGCGCTCGCAGGTGTCCTGGGAGGGCACTATAAGCAGTCAGCCCTACGCCTGATTTCCTTCCAGTCTGTCGGGAGTGCCGTTGTATCTAGAGCACACGCCTTTGAACTATAACGTATCCTGCTCAGATCTATGGAATGGCCGTCGCAGCCGTATTTCGTGAGAAAAAAAGTATATATGCATATTATGAAACAAAGTCCGAAAAAGTTGTCTATCTTTATTTAATTGATTTCATGAAAATCTACTGAAGGGATTTTCAAGCCGGTGTTCACCAATGTATAGAACGATTTCCGAGGAACGTTCTAGTATATAATTTGTTAAGGTAGCAACCCAACCCAAGTTATCCACGGGCGAAACCGGGGCGGATCGCTAATAAACATAATTCAAAAGGGAAAGTGAAAATACAGGCGAGACGAATTTATTTAACGTCCTCGTGGTAACCACGAGCAGGGCGAGCGTGTAGCCGGGATATTACTCGTAAAACTAACATTAGCACCAGTCTGTCATAGCCCGTTTGGTCCGCTCATAAACGAGCCCCAAAAAAGTGGCCTCTACTTCGATAAAATGTGTCTGTGACTGACATATGACCTCTCCTGTGTTTTACGATGTCTTTAAATACAGAATGAGCCTTTAATTGAGAATCTCTCGTGAATGCACACATGGACGCAATATGACGACCGACTGACACGAGACTTTTTCAATCAATTTAGGTAGTAGTAACATGCACCAACTTCCTGTATGGTGCGGGGACTTGGTGTATACAAAAGGATGACAGTCTTCACATTGGCAACTTCCACATGTGGTTTTGGCCCCAAATGCTCGGAATCCACTGGACTCAGCACCGGACCAATGTATCAATTCTTGGTGAGTCAAGTGATATACCAATAAAGCAGCTTCAATAAGCTTTCGTGTATATGGATACATTGCGACAAGTAGGGGACAATAACTTGGAGTTGGAATGGGCCACCGGCTACTCTCGAACCGCACGAAACGCGACACCGAAGGCCTCTCTTTACGTCGGTATCATGTGAACGAGAGGCACCTCCCCGGTCGTGCCGGTCTAATTTCGTCACATACGAGGATGTAGTGTCATGCACTATGCATGGCACTACCTCTTCCTAGAATAATCTTCCTATTATATTATCTTTGTGTTATTAGTTATGTTAATTTAAAATATATTTCAGCATGGCACTACCTCCTACAAAATTAGACCGGTTTTATATTTCGCTGTGACGATACCGCCGTAACGTGGCAGGTACGCTGTCTCGTTCCGTGCGGTTATTATGCGGATGTCTATAGTAATTATGCGACTGCTTGTTTGCCCGTTTATACTATAAAAAAAGCTAACGACAAAACTTGCCACTATCACACCAGGAATGGGCTGATGATGATGCCTATGAAAAAAAGTACAAGTGTTACTTACTTTTCTTGTGTATCATCATTATTCTTTAGGAGATAACTCACTAAAAGTCTCTGCTTATCCCTTAGAGATACAGAGGTGAGCGTGTGTATGTGTTGTACAGGTCTGAACATCGTATTATTGATTTCTACATCCTCTTATAATACTCGTAGCGTCGCCGCTGAGGTTGTACTCCAAACACACACCTAACATGTTTATAACACGCACAACACGGCCTGACTGTAGACTACACTTTATTACCAACACCGCGTCATAACCTCCGCAGCAGGGGCTATTGAACAGCGATGCTGTGTTCATTTATTATTATCATTACGCAATGTAATATTATCATTGCGGTATAAGCAAATAATGGGCGTCGGTGTAATAATGAGGAAGGGCAAGCTGTTTATTGATTTTTCAAGATTACGTCCTCCGTACCAACTCATCATCATCACCATCAGCCGGACAACGCTGCTGAACATAGGCCTTAACCCACTAAGCGCCGCAGGTCACCGTCACGAGCCACTGGCATCCATCGGCTCCCCACCACCTTAACCAAGTCGTCAGTCCATCGGATAGCACGTACCAGAGTATCAATTCATTACAATATAACTACTTTTACGGATTTTATCGCGGTTTATTTAATTATTTTGGCCCAAGTTGAATAATTAAATAAACCGCGATAAAATAATAGTAGTATATTGTAAAGGTCATGGTCCGTTATTTGGGGAAATCCAGGTGTTCCCGCTCGAACTGGGCAGGTACTCAACTTCATAAAGTTTGCCTGCTATAAGGAATGACAGATTAAAGGTTAATAAAACATGTATCGCCTCTGTGGTGTAACCGTGCGGGTGTTAAGACCGTTAGTCTCATAGGGTCCTGGGTTCGATCCCCAGGTCGGACGAATATTATATGTTTTTCAGATTATTCTGATCATACATTACATTGTCCGGGATTGGAATGTGCCCGAGGTGGCCATAGACTCGCCACCTATGACATCCTGGGCCTCAGTACCTTGGCTAATCGTGGGTGTGCTTAGTATATCTACCGGACTTACGACTTGTGGATGTAATAGCACACGCGGAGGATCTCTCCTCTTCGGGAATATTAGGCGCGAAAGTACTTTCCTTTTAAACATACATACAAAGTGCATGTGCCGGGGAAGATCAAAACTAACATGCTATGATCAGATTAATCGGGTACTGTTCGTAGATGGTGTCAAGAGTCCTCGCAACCGTCGTGTTTGTATAAAGAAAGCTACGAGAATCTGGCGGAGCAGAGGCGCCTGCCATGCCAGGTTCATAGCATCATGATATGCTATGAACCTGGCATGGCAGGCTCGGAATTCATGACATGTCCGTTTTCTCTGCCAATCCCTTTATGGAATATGATANNGGGTTAGAACTCAACGACGCTGATTGAGACAATCCGTCTATAATGACTCACTTAAGTGTCAACATCGTCGTACCTCTTTACACGTCTCACTTGCGGAGTGCGGACGCAGGTGATATTTCGACATACGGCAAGTAGTGTTACTTGTAACTCATTTTATACTCAGGCATCTAAGTGCTGGCTTAACACGGAGCACAAGCTTATGATATAATCAGACCTATCAAAGTGCGAAATCGTAACTTCTGGGAATGTTGAAGTTTAAAATGGCCTCTACTAAATATATTATATTATCTTTGTGTTATTAGCATCACAGCTCTCTTTTACACGCCAAGCCGCCGTGATATGATGACAATACGTTTCTAGTAAGGCAGAAGATTTTTTTGTTTATTTTTTAAACGCGATAATCACTGAAATTACTGGTCTGTTTTGAGATTTTTTATGGGTATGATCGCTACATTCATGGGGAAGGTTTTAGAATATATGCCACGTCGCTACGACTAATAGATCCGGAGTTACGCATGTAAAGCCACGGGGGGCTGCTAGTAGGTACATAAACTTAAAACTGAAACGATGCAACTGCATAATATCCTCCTGAGTTTATATCGACGTTGGTAATCATAATCAAATAATTAATTAATTCTACTGCATTATACTTGCCTCCGATAATTATAACGAACGTTCTTACGGCACTTAGCATGGGGCTAGGCTAACGCAGTGTGATAACTCCGCAGATGATAATATTATTATAATTACACGCAGTTATAATGTGCCAACGTTAAACGTGCTATTTACAGCTGCGATGTCTGCCGTAGCCACAATTATGGACTATGAAAGAGTTCATTCACATAACATAAAAAGATAATGGGCCAGTAGCGTCATGGAGTTTTCCAAATGTCTTTGTTATTTGATTACGTCTATCCAGCTTGATATGTATCGCTATACCCACAGCTATTAAACGACAAGAAAAAGCAATAAAGTGTGTCAAATTAAAAAACCCTTTGAACACACCGTTCATGATCCTATAACAGAAATAAAAAAGTCGTTACGAATACGAGACATGTGTACGCATGTCGCTGAGACAGGGCGTGGATAATGTGATAAAAGTGGCCCTCGGTAACGTGGCTTTTAATTATTGCCACTACAAGTACTTTTAATACGCGACACATGAATAAAAACTGTGTGTGTCAGCTCCAACACGCGACTGGTGTCATCTTAGGAACGAATATGATTCTGACGTCAAAAGTAGGGCATCAGAAGTAAGCGACCGTTGTGGCATTACGCTGAAGTTGCGCTCGATAGCTCGCTGTTTAACATCACGGTATATTTTACATACCGCGCGCTCTAAATTGTTTCTTACAGAGTAGTCTCCAGCTATTGGCTACCGTGAAACATGACGATAACATTTGTTATAAACTACTAGTTACTATCAAGAATTACAGTGAGGTCAAGATACTTTTGTAATACCCAACTCTATTACTTAGAAAATATTTTAAATGGGTTTGAGTTGATTAACATTATAATTAATATTAATAATATACGGCTGTAGCGAGATAGGGTCTGTAAGCTCAAATATGTATATAATAGCGGCCTCTTTCACCCGCGCACCCGACCTATAAAAACCTCGAGGGGGGTTATTTTTAATATAGAATAGAGGGGCAGACGAGCACCCGGAGGCTTTTTAAGACAACCGACGCTCATGAACGTCCACATCATTTCTATGCCGATGCGTTTCCTTGCTTTCTCCCCACAATAGGCCACCGGCTACTCACAAACTGCACGAAACGCGACACTGAAAATGTCACTTTACGGCGATATTTTATGTGAGCGAGAGTTACCTCCCCGGTCGTGCCGGCCCTATTCCGTGTATCTATCTTCCGTATAGCATGGTACTACCCCTTGCTAGCTTGAGTAATATAAAATTCGTTCTTAGCGGATGCTTGTACCCTAGAAGATTTTATTTCTGATATTTCGTGATTAATCAGTGAGTGGTACATATTTCGCTTTTATAATACATTAAGTTATAGATTACATAATCAGTGCATTGAATGTCTAAATATCTATACATTTGTTATGGCATCTGGCATTGATTAAGGATTGTAAGTAAATAGATTTGTGGTGTCGATAGCAATTATGTTATTATCGGGCACACCTGTTACTGAATTTCTTTAGACGCGAGCTGATGAAACCACCTGACACAAATTTAATTCTATATTCGCAATATAAAGAGGGAGCAAATATGATAATAGCAGAAGTTGCAAAATGTCCGCGAGCCAAAGTCGGAAACGTTATCAGTGTCTAGGTGTTTACTTTGGAGCGCCCCGACGTCGCCCAAACGCGAGATACCATCGACATACAAGGAGGAACAAATATAAAAGTCGAGAATTAACCGTGCAGGCAAAATAAAGTCTTAACACGCTTACACAGGGGCTAATACGGTGTACATGAATATAAAAGAGTGGTGTAACTTGACATCCAAGTGTAGAACAGACAGACTGACACTCGAGTCGAGTAGGCTCCCACGGTCTCACGACACGCTCCCTGCGTCAACGTCAACCGGAATGGATTACAGGCGCTATTCTGGAGGACATTCAACAAGATTTTTACGTTCTTTTCCTAGATTCTTGGCTTTGAGTTAATTACTTTGTCTCTTTGTGTTGCATACGTGCATGACAGTTGGACAGCAGGTGATTTGGTCATAAGATTTACTTTCTGGACAGCTGTAGTATCAGCTTCCAACTTCCTACCTAGAAGTTAATGTTTCCAAGCTAGGATTACATACGTATGACATATATCTGCGTAGATATTCCCTGAGGTTATCGTGTCGTCAACGTACGCTTCGCAAGACCGTATCGTGGTGGCCACTGGACCTTTCGGTATATCAAAAAGTACGACCAATGCATGATATACTAAAATTTGTGTGCATGTAATAGACCTGCGCAGGCGAACGAAGAGGAACCGAAAATCATTTCTTTCGGTTGTACTTTATACTTTACGGTACTATACTTAGTACCTCTTACTAGAGGTAGTAGGTACTTTGTAAGAGGTAGTGCCGAGCTACATGTAACAGGTAGTGCCATGCTGCATAGGAGGAGATAATGTCATGCATGAAACATGACACTACATCATGTTGCATAGGATGCAACGGAATTGGGCCGACACGACCGACGAGGTACCTCTGGCTCACTTGATACCGCCGTAAAGTGACACCGGTGTCGCGTTTCGTGGAGTGGGAGGGTAGTTATCATTCTCTAATGAGTGAGTTTACTTAATACTTGTGTAGAGAAGGAACTGCGATGGAACAGGAGAGGATCAGCTTCTCAAGTGAGGCGTCGTTATAACAGTAGAAGATTGAATATAGGCTGTTGGTTATGAATATAATAAAAACTGACACCTGATTGGAGTTTACTCCTTCAGAACGAACATGTTTCGGAAGTTAAAGGAGTGCTACAGACTTAAGCGACGTAGGGTACGCGCAGAAGCTGGTAAAGCGTTACGCTAATGTAACGCTCGATTTCACGCGAATTTTCACATACCATACAACTCAAATCATTTTATAAGGAAAAAACTTCAATTATGAATAAAAATCACAAAGTTATATTTGTAGAGACAATGTTAAACTTTGAGTTAGGACACATAGCGCCACCCCTATTTAATCCTATGCGTTCTTAACGAAGGTTACTTATAGTATTCGTTAGAGGCACACAGCGCCATCTTTAGTCGATTATGTACATTCTCCATTACAGTCTAAAACTTACCATCGCAGTATATATGAACGAAATTTTGTTCTTGGTGTTCGAAGAATAGATCATAATACAGTGCTTTCAAAGTACCAATTTAGACAAAAAACAACTCTGTACGTAGTGTGTTAAAAAGAAATCGCAGTGCTTAGCTAAAGTACTTGCAGTAAGTCAAATTGAGAGTATGCTTGTGGTCTTTATTGCTAATTTTTATATTATAGAAATGTTTAATTGCTGTATGTTCCTATAATTATCCGTTTTAGCGACAAGGCGACTCAAGTGGAGTCGCTCTTAGTGTAAATTGGAAAAGCACAATTTTTTTATTGTCACAATGACACTTGACAGACGTCAGAGGGACAGGCACCAAATCCGATGTCTGTCAGTTGTCGATTTGCCTAAATAAAAGGCAACTTATAAAAAGTAGTATCTAATTAGGACCAAGATAAATTTTTTTAAGTAAAAATATTCTTAGTCTTAGAATGAATTCCATTTGCAGACAGATAAATTCGTCCATTTATTTATATCGTACAATTTACAGAGGACCGCAAGTCCTACCTGTTTGCCTATATCACTGTATAAACAATAAACAAAGTGTAAATCATCGTCCTTTAGAACATGCACCTATTAACTATATGTATAGTATTATTCGATTTAAGTCAAAAAAGGTTGGAAATACTTTAAAAATTTATTCACAATTCCTTTAATTAGTAAATATTTATTCAAAAATTTTTACATTACCTAATCTCCACCATCTTACGGCTCTCTTTAGGCCGCTAGTGGTATCTGCGGGATTTATGTCGCTCTAACTGTGTATCCCACACAACCATCGGACCCCATCTAGGTGATGGCAGTGGGTAAATTAATGCAATTCTCACTCTAAAACCCGGCCTTAGTCACAGGGATTCTTTCTTGGAGAAATTAACCACTTGAAGTACTAACTATCATTCACCTTAACTGTGTTTGTTTTGTGATTTCTCTACATTCGATTTAGCCTAACCTAAACAATGTTTATAACCCAACAGCGGCAACAAGATCTTGACTCAGATGATGAAAATGACAATCTAGAAGATATACATGATGATGATTTTACACTAACAAAGGATTCAAAGATTGTTAAATTCAATACTACCTCACTTAGAACTGATATGATTCTTAAGTCTTCACTAGGAATAGCAAGGAAGTAAGTTTCTTTCAGTACTTACGTAGTTCCAGGTACTGTGATCCTCTGAAAGATTTTGTTTCTAGAGTATTAGAAAGGATTAGCTACTAATTTATATGTGACAAGTAATACTGTTGAGCACAAGTGACCACCAGTAGTAGCACCGTGAAAGCTGCAGTTTGGTGGACGAACATCAGACATGAATTTAAAAGAATTGAGCTGCCACAAATTCTTTATTTGCTTACATCACATTTAATTAACGGTTAGACAGGTTTATATTACCTGCTCAATTGCTCAATGCCTGATGACATAATAAACACTTGTAGTTCAGTATCATAATTAAGTGATTAATAATAAAGTCTGGATTTTTTAAATTCTTTTTTTAATACAAAAACTATAGATAGTGATAACAAATATGTGTCCTATTAGTTACATGGATGATGATGATGACGATGTAATATCATTTTTATGTTGTTTCAGCAAAATAGAACAATTATTCTATGAAAGTAAATTAAGAGTAAATGGAAAAAAAATATTAAAAAAAAGTGTGCCTGTAAGTATTTGTAAGAGATATCATGTTGATAATAAAACAATTAAAGGATTCACCAGCTTAACAGTAGCTACATACACTTCTCAACTAACACAGATACAATGCTTTTACTATACTGTGTGTTAACATACTATTCAGTGAGACTATCTGTATTTGTAGCCTATGTCCACACAGGCGGCAAGCTCATCACCTAGTACAGCCTAGCGAGTCAAGTAGTGAGTATTTCAGTAAAAGAAACATTCTAAAATGTAGCAAGTGCTTGGACCTGTGAGGATCCTTAAACTTTCTCTTTGACAATAAATGTCAGAAATACAAACAAATATATGCATAGCTCACTCATCATGTTAACCTGTTCTTTGACAATTATATGGCACCACAGTTGCTATATAATTATGTAAACATGTAAATATGGATTAAAACAACTCAAATTTGCACATACTATTACTCACAGGCATCATCTTCAGTCATCATTTTAGTTGTTTTATTTTCAGATACGACAAGATTATGAACTAGATGTCATTAAAAATGTGAGCCCCAAGAACCCTGATCATTTAATTGTTGCTCGTGTCATTATATTAAACATAGTGCCCAAGGAAGAAAACATTGCTGTAACAGTTAGAAGATTTAAAAACCTTTTAATAGAAAACTATGATGAAGATCCTTATAAAGGAACATCTGATGAAGAATAATGATTTTATCTTATTTACGAAATGTGCAATATACACAATAATCATTATACTTAATTGTTAATAAACATTGGCTTTTCTTTATTTGGGATGATCAGGCAGCATGTTTGTCACAATCTCTCAGATCATATCGTGACAAGTTACTAAGTTCAGCGACAGACATGAGGTGCTGGGTCTGAAAACACAAATCAGGATGTTCGAGATGATACTCCCCTGTCTCATGTCCGGTTAAACCATGAAAAGGATCGGTATAATATGAGAAGGTTGTGGAGTAACAGAGAGTGCAATTATATCTGCGCCAACCAATTATGCACTATACAATGTCCAGTGCAGATGGCTCTTCTAAATACAGATGGCCCCTGTAGCTAGCTGGCCGCTAGGGCGATATTATTTACCTTAGTGCAGTCATTTGCAGAACTAGAGATTATATAAATGCATTGCCCATCTTCACCTGATGTTCCATTGGACAATGTATTGTACCTGATGACCCGTTGATATGAGCAAACAAAATGGCAAGGAATGTGTGAGCATCCACTATCTATATTTGGTCCCAACAACATGGCTGTTTCGTTATGTGTTATGAAAATGTCAATGACTATATATATATAATATGTATATAAATGTGTGTAAATAGAAATAAACATCAACAGAAATGAAACTTACTAATAAACATTTATTATTTTATTAATCAAAATTGAAAATACATTATTATTGCATCTATCACAGAATTCAACATAAGTACATGATAACTTTAAAATGAACAATAAATTTACTTATATCCAAAGGTGCTGTAATATCAAAAAAACCTGGCCGATAAATTAAACTAATTAAACGTTCAACTTGAGTAATAAGTTATATTTGAAGCACATTTTAAAGTTAGACCTGAATATTTTTCATTATTATATTTGCAACATACACAACTTATACATGATCTTTCATATTCAATATGTTTAAATGTCTAAATCTATGTCACAATCTGAACTCTCGAACATAGATAATTGTGAGCTTGATGGTTTGTTAAAACTTGTATAAGCACTAATTTCTTTTGGATTTTCTATCTTTATAGCTGCAAAATTTTCATTGTTTTTTATAGGTGTTGTTTCTATTTGCTGTCTGCCCAAATCATTCTTATCTTTAAATTCAAATTGTTTTAGCTTACTTGCTGTTTTATGGGAAACACTGTTATTGTGTACATCATTCCTTTCCTCATATAGATTATTTTTTAACTTCTCCCTTACATTAATATTTCTAGTTTTATCTGTTCCTATTTCGATGTTTTCTTTATCATCATTTTCAATTTTAAAATCGATTCTTAAATCGGTAAAAGCGTCATTAACACTTGGCACTGCATTCAAAATATTTTGAAAGCTGCACTCACCATTACTCTCGGAATTTTTACATTTTTTATTATCTTTTTTTATTGTTTCATTCTCTAGTAAGACTTCTTTGCGTTTACGACTGTTACTCTTCTGTTCTATTGGTTTAGGTATCTTTTCGCCTTTAGACACAGTGCTAACTGATGCTATTGTTGAATTTTTTTCTTTCTCAGTATTCTCAGTACAATCATCAAGTGCAGCCTGAGAGTATTTTTGTTTCAAGTCATTGAAATAAGAACTAGTAACGGGTAAACTTAAACTAATACCATCATCACATGAAGAGTTAAACTTCATAAAAGATTTGTTATTTTTGTGTGATATTTCACTCTCTAGAGTCTTATGATCCACTTCTAAAAGTTTGGCATAATAAAGTAACTCGTCTTGCCATATGTCATAGAGATTTAATTTCAACAAAAGTTTTCTTGCTGTGCAGAGGTATTCGAAGTCCGGGTATTTTGGGAAGGTTGAATGTAACGCGTCAGGATTATCATGTACGGTTGAGTTTTGCATTGAGAGATCAACTAAAGTCACCGCCACGATCGCGTCCATAGCCAGGATGGTTGTTCGGTACATCAATCGACAATGTGCTTCGGATAATCTGAAAAATAATTAAAACCTTTTTATAGAAAAATCAAAAATGTTAGAGCTTTACAGATTTGAACATATATTTACAGAGTTGAAACGAGATTTTATGGCACAGAGAGGCGCGTAGGGTGTCAGATTACAAATTTCGTCAAAAAGATAGAAATATCCATTTGTTGTTATAGTTTCCTAATAATAAAGTAGCTTTTTTTGACGGGACAAATTCTTGCAAATCGAAAATTCTACAAAAAAGTACGACATCATGATAATGGATCCAAATTATAATGATGTTAGAAATCAACCGAATCAAGTCGTCTCATCCACTCCATCAGGGGTGCGTTCATAGATCAACTAGAGAAACGTTATCACGAAAGATTATGTTTTTAAACAGTTTTTTTTTTAAGAAATTATTTTTATTGCCTTTTTTAGAATGTTTTATGGGCATGATTTAATGATTGAACTTTATAAGCATGTAGGCACTAAAATACTTATTGGTACCTAATGAGACTGTCGAGCATCCGCACGGTAGTCCTGGAAGGATCTCTGTGCTCGGAATTCCTCTGCATCATGTAGTAGCTCTGTAGTATAGCGTTAGCCGACCGCGTCCTCTGAACACATCTCGGACCTATCAAACTGATGTAAGTCTAAAACAAATGAGAAATACAAATCGGCTTATATAATTATTACACGATCCTATTAATATACCTCTTTTGGTTTATGCTTTTCATTCACACACTCATCAACAGAGTCTCAACAACAATCAGAGAACAAAGCACCACATATTACGATCCTTGCAGACCCGCCTTTCTTTTTTCTGTTTTATTCTTTTACGTGAATATAACTGAATGGATCAGGATTAAATAAGACAGGTGTAAATTAAAAAAAAATAAAAATAATTGTTTTATAAGCCTTTACAAGGAATTTTATGTTGTGTAGGTAGGTAGTAGGTGCTTCGGAAGCATATTTCAGTCCAGTCATCACTTGTCTCGACTATGACAGAATACGGTAGTTGACAATAATAAGAGATCGATTTTAATAGAATATAGTAGCGCATCTGTTGATACGAACAAAATAAACTCGATTATTTATGGTCTACTAGTCTGCCATTTATGGAAGAGAAATAGTTTTTACCGGTCCTTTCATAAAGCTTACCTGTAACTTTTCAACGTCCCATTTGTTTTTGGAACACGTCACCCCCTTCCCTCCGCACAGCACATGTTTCGCAACCAGCGAGTCCCACGACTTGTTTTTAGAATCCAGCAATATGAATATTAAATCGAATCTGAAACAATATATATTTTTGTATGTTTGTCTCTTTCAAATAATTTTTTTTTCCAACCGGATCAGCACATGGGTAGTAAGTAATTTCCTAGACCCGCACAACCAGATAGTAGACGTTATACTTAGCAGATAACCATCACTTTTTGTTCATTCGAGCGAATTACCGGCCCGATGTCAACAGGAGGTATAGGGATGTATCAGCTAGTTAATAGGAAAGAAAGATGAGAATGCATCACTATTCCTGTCTTATCTCATCTAGCGCAGAGGTGCGCAGAGAGAAAGGGATGACCAACAATTTGCAACAGGGGCTGGAACCGCTTACCCTTAAAGTGATATTCGGTTGGGTATTTCAGACTTGTTGTCAAATACCCTATCAATACGATAATTAACTCGTCGGCTTAGCCTAGCTAAAGACTAACCAAATCGATATAGTTAATTCGGGTAAGCTCTAACCGAATTCGAAAACCCAATTGTAGTTGATATTTCCTTAGTTTTTTTTTATAGAAATAGAAAGAAATTGTGCGCGGAACAGATATAAACATAAGGTAACTCTATCGCGGTAAGTGCTTACATATTTATATCTTGGTATATTTATATATATTGTTTATTCATTATATTTATTATAATTGGACAAGTGCATAGTTAACTTTATTCAAAATGGTTACCACAACGAAAGACTTGACTATCAATAAGTTACCTGTTCACTTGGGTTAAGATTTCAATAGGGTGTCCTTAAAAAAGGTATTTTCCGATCCCTGATTTGAAAAAATGTACGCGCATGCGCTTCTGAGCTATATTTCATACATGCAAACGTCCATAACACTGGTAGATCATGTTATTCAAGTGGCGACTGAGGCGTATTGTCGGGTATCCAGTTGTAGAGATCAGTGTAAAATTTTCTACAGCCGTACTACCTTTTACGACTCTCATAAAATAAAAGTATGAACAAAAATAGAGCTTTACCTACTTAGCAGGGGCGGCCCGAGCGCCACGTTGGCGGCCAGCGGCTTGTCGGTCTGGTAGCGGCCGCGCGGGTTGCACGCCGCCACCACGGCGCAGCGCGTGTTTAGCTTGCACACTATACCCACCTGAAATCCGTTGTTAGCATCATGTACAACTGCTTAGCTTACGTTTCGTATCTCTGGATGACGAAGGAAAATAAAAATAGATTATTTTAATAATAAGAATTGTAGTGTAATAAAGCGAAGAGAGAGATAGAGAAGCAGCTTAATCGGATTGCTATGAGTGAGTCTTGGGTTGGGGCCGAAAGGGAGACCGACGCTCCTCCTTCCTGCAGGTGGAATAGATGTAGCCCGATATGAGAGTGTTTGTAGAAGCTAATTTAACTATTGTTTTTATGGCCAGAGGGCGATAAAAGCAAAAACGCTATCAGTATCCGCTATCCATATACAAATACATATAGAGATCGGTGTATGCATTAGTAGTTACCTTAGCGACGGAGATAGTCTGCTGCTCCATGGCTTCGTGCATGGCCATCTTGTCGTGCTCCCGCAGGTGCGTGATCTCGTCGATGCAGCACGCGCCGCCATCCGACAGCACCAGCGCGCCCGCCTCCAGCTGCCACACTCCGTCCTCCTGGTACGCAACACTTACATCAGCGAGACCAGTTACACATTTTAGGCAGAGCCATTGTTCACTGCTGCATTGCAGCCGTATCGAATACATGTTACAGCATGGCGCGCAGCGAGTACGTTGCTGACGCACGACGTACACGCCACGCATGTGCAGCTGCGGACGCGGATGAAATCCTTAGTTCTAAATTTGTTTAAATTCGTCACCTACATCCGGCACGCTTACGCCACATGTTCGCCACACGTCCCCTATAACATAAGTGCATGTGACTTTACTATGGTGTTCTATGCGAGGCCGGTTTTCCGATTCACTAGGCGATCATCCTCGGCCCGATAACCCAATCCCAGAAAGTTATGTTTAATAGTGAGAAGTGTGAATTTTAGGAAGAGGTAGTGCCATGCTGCATAGGAGGTAGTGCCATGCATAGTGCATGATACTACATCCTCTTATGCAACGGATTTTGGCCACCACAACCGGGGAGGTATCTCTCGCTCACATAATACCTCCGTAAAGTGACATCTTCAGTGTTGCGTTTCGAGCGGTTTGTAAGTAGTCGATGGCTGGCCCATGTGGGGGGGGGGAGGTGAAAAGGAGGGCAACGGATCGGCATAGTAATTGTGTGAATGTTCATGGGCGTCTGCAGTAGTAAAAAGGCTCCGATTTCAAGTTTCCCCCCTATTCCATTAAAACAAGTGCATATGAAACTCACCCTGAGAGCCACACATGTTAGGCCAGCTAGCGTGCTGCCCGCACCCGTGGTGAACACGGACCGCGGAGTCAGCTCCGCCGCCGCCTTCAGCAGCTGGGATTTCGCCGTGCCTGGAAATGTTTGTGCATGAGTGTTAGCATACATTTTACAATGTATTATTCCATTCACTGTCCCGGCACAACAGTTGAACAAGCAAAATGTACACATGTGTTTGATCACCGACTGGCTCAGGTTAGCGTGTGCCCACCATGGTTCAAGCCTTGTCGTGGCGGTGGGGCTCAGTAGCCTGGGGTCATCCGAGACACCTTGGGCGAAGCTAATTTAACCGAGGAGGTGTATGCTCTTTGTACCCCTCTTATAAGAGGGGACTAAAGAGCAAGAGGACCTGCTCTTTGTATCCCTCCTATAAGAGGGGACAAAAGCGAGGATGGGAACCTCGCCCCATTGCACTGTCCCAAAGATGGTGAGGTTTTCCTGTGGTGCGAACAACCCCATCTGTGGCGTCGGTTCCTTACGGGGCAATCTAGCCGTCGAGGTGCACTGATGATTTGCTGTTGCGGGGCACCTCACCAAAGGCGGCACTGATGGCACTCGCGGAAGTTTTTGTGGGTATTCGGCACTATAATGTGCCGCAAGCCCCACACACCACTGGACCCCACCCAAGGCCAATGAAGGCGCGTAAATGCGTTTCCTCGCGTCAACAAAAAAAAAGGTGGTAGCGTGTCGATCAATCCGCAGGTTACCAGAGGTCGCGGTTTACAATCCGTATATTATAATGTGCTTTGATAAAAAAATCTCAAATATATAAAATTTATGTAAAAAAAACCGTTGTCTTGTACCGGTGGCACAAGTCTGTATTGTACTCACCATAGTGACAGATATTACTATTACTGTTATTACCCACTATGATGCACAGATATGGACACGCGCCCGAAGTGAAACTTAACTTTATTTCACGCACGCACTGAATAGAGAAATAGAAGGTGCGCTCACAGCTCCCTGTCTTGCTCCTATATATACGAAGCGTAACGCTCTCCTCTTTTCTACCTTCACTAACTAAATTTCTTGATACTAACCAGGATCGCCTACTAACAACAAATGACACTGCTCGCGTACGTGGCTGGCATAGTTCTCTTTTCTTTTATCACCCGCTATGTCGTGATTGGCACTCGTAGTGACTGTGAGTAAAACCGCCAGTTTCACCAAGTGAAGTGCATACACCTGAAAACGGTAAAAATATTATAGTAGTATAAAAAAAGGAAATAAAAAGTACCGACGCCCATTGACATTCACATTATTATATATTAAGTCCTCTTCACCAAAGGGAAGTCCTCTCCATCAAAGGGAATTGACCCTTCTTAATAAGGAAAGATGTTATCTTCATAATTAAAACCGGAAGTGATCACCAGTAGACTAGATGTTCTCTGAACACAGGCCTCCGACGGGAGCGCATCCGGTTAGTACAGTCGATACTCCGACCTAACTTCCTACTAAACGTGGTAGGTACCGAAAAATTCCAACTGAAATTAAAAAACTGATTCGATGCCCTAGATATGTTGGAAACTAAGTGGAAATTGACGAGGCCATGAGTGGCGTGATTGATTGCATGCGGGTTGTGGGTGAAGGATATTGTAGGATAAGTATACGAGCAGGAGAGCTAAACTTTCGGATGAGACGCTTGGACTTATGAGGGAACGCAGAGCACACGAAGACGTTACGTCTCCCGATGTCTAGCTTCTTTCAAAGCGAATCCGCAAACTAATACGCTGAGACGGCAGAATTGTGGGTCGAAGGTTTTTTTGGAGAAGCTTGGAAGAAGTCATCTGACAAAGGTTAGGAATGATTCTGGGGTTACCGTTTCTTCTGGCTAGGCGATCTGCCGGGCGTCAGCTTGGGTGGCTTTCGCGCAGCTTAAAGGGGGAAAAGCTCCGGGGAAGGACGGAATTGCAGTCGAGATTCTGAGAGCAGGAGGCGAACCTATATTAAGAGACCTAAAAAGGATTTTTAACTTTGTTCTTCAGCGGGGCGTACCTCCCAAGACATGACTTGGAAGTGACGTTTTTTAGGAACGGTGACAAATCACTTCATCAAAATTACAGACGAATTTCACGTCTTCGCCATATTTACAAGTTGTTCTCAAGAGTCTTGACGAATCGTCTCACCGCAAAACTTGACAAAGTCCAGCCACCGGAGCAGGCTGGGATTTGCAGAGGATTTAGCACCATGGACCACATCTTAAAATAAGGTAAGTTGTACAAAAGGGACATGAGTACAACCAGCCGCTGTGCCATGCTCTTTTGGACTATGAAAAAGCTTTCGACTCTGTCTAAACCTGAGCTCATCCGGAAGCTTTACAGCGATGTCCGGTCTATTGACGACACGTCGAAGTACTGAGGGCATAGTATGACGCTGCTTTCATGTCCGTTCTGATTCCGGAAGGCCAATCTAATTGCATCGAGAAGTGCGACATAGGGATGTTATTTCCCCGAAACTCTTCACTAATGATTTGGAGGACGTCCTTAAGACTTTAAAATGGGCAGAATGCGGCACAAATATTAATGGCAAGTAATCACTCACATCTTCGCTTTACCGACGATATCCTTGTGTTGGCCGAATCGATGGAGAGCTTGCTGGAAATGTTGCACAGTCTAAATGAATTCTCTCGACGTATTGGCCTTAGGATGAACTTGGACAAGACAAAAGTCATGTTTAACGAACACTTTCTCCCTAGGTCAAGCAACGCCGATGGTGCTGTTATCGAAGTAGCAGACGAATATGTCTACCTCGGGCAACTATTGCAATTAGGTAGACATAACTTCGAGTAGGAAGCCGATAGAAGGATTCAATTGGGTTGGGCAGAAATCAGGAAGCTTCGTCACATTCCCACGTTGCCTATACCGCAGAGCTTGAAGGCAAGTCTTCTCCCCGTGATGACCTACGGGGCCGAAACATGGCCTTTCAATTTAGGACGGGTCCGCAAGTTTACTGTAGCTCAACAGGGTGTTGAACGTGCTATGTTGGGTGTTTCTCTGTCCGACAGAATTCGTAACGAAGTCATAAGGCAGAGAAGTAAAGTATCCGATATCACGCGACGAATAAGCTCGCTGAATTGGCAATGGGCTAGTCACACACTCAGAAGATCAGATGGCAGATGGGCCACTAAGGTTCTGGAGTTGAAGCCACGTTTAAGAAAAAGAAGTGTCCACCGTTCACCAGGTGGGAAGACGATCTCCGTGCAGTAGCCGGTCCGGGATGGACGCGAGTAGCAGATCAGTCGTCCTGGCGTCCATTGAGAGAGGCCTATGTCCAGCAGTGGACCGATAAGGGCTGATAATGATGAAATTGATTATCTTCATCACAAGGAATATTTTTTAAATGTGTGGAATGGTTAGACTCGACGTAAAAAATGGATAAAAATAATCCCTTTGCAAGAGTGTCATGGTTGTTTCCAGATGCAGTCGTCTGATCACCTGATATTAAAATCAGACTTTGACAGACATCTGCTTTACCAAAACAATGAAGAGTTAAGACATGTTTAACCAAACCCGGACACTTTCCAGTTGCAACATCTGTATATGCAATAGTGTAAGATTATAAAAGTCAATGTACTTTTTTATTTTATTATAAATTCAATATCATTGAAATTCCAGACAACATTTCACAGTCTGTGACATGATGCTTAATTATTATTAATATAATTAAAGACGCACATAATATGACATGATTTTAGCATAAAATAAAAATATAATGGCGGTAAAGAACATTCATAATACCTGTGGACAAACAGTCGCCAAAATCTCATCTCTACCCTGTAGAGGAAGGTGTTTATACTTTGCCCAAAATTCATCAAAGTGTCCTTTTATGTCGGGGGATGACGCAACGACCTCGGATATCTTGGCGTTGCTCACTTCCACATAGTTGGCTTCAATCACAATGTCCACTCGCGTCCTGTGACCCGCCGAACATGGCCGCCATCTGCGACGTACTATACCACTGTAAAACGTCAGAAGATATCTTGTGAGTGGTAGTGCCTAACTGAATAGCAGCTAAAATGGACCAGCACGTAGTACCGTGGTGCCACATCACCCCACGTATTTGTTGTTTTATATGGTTTGTAAGAGTGGTCCATTGGAAGCATGGGGTAAAGCTAAAGGGGGTTAACAAATTTCTGCTAGTTGTGTGGTACTATGTCTATTGCACTTGATGGTCACCACCAGAAGCCACCACCTGCTTGTCAAACCTCCCCAAAGCTGCAAGCCATAGATTTAATTGTAACAGACCCACGCCCACTGCAATTAAATATAGTTTTGTATGTTCAGGTAACAATCCGACACCTTGTTATTTACGAGTGAACCTGGCACGGATCACTTGTTATATTCTATTTCCGCCTGTTACCCTTTTCCTTAATATCTAGTAATCAGGTTATTACGATGGAGATCAAGTGGAGATGAAAAAAATGCAACTTACTAAATCATTACATCATCACCTGGCTTGCAAGAGTCAACGAGGTCATTTTCAAGTACAACTGCCATGTAGCCAGGTATAGTACCAATGGTCAATTTGTTAACTTGTTCCTGAAAAATAATTCAATTAAATACTTTGGTTTGTTATGGATGGTAACATGGCGCACAGTAAAATAAAAAACAAGACTATTGTTACAGTAGATAGTGTTAAAGCTGCAATTTGTTGTGAGTCTGCTCTTGTTGTTAATAGCATGGCAGCATCTTTAAAACTTTTATTGATGCAGATATGGGTGTTAGTGGTCACCACTAAGCTCCTGTTTGTTTTCCCTAAAACATTTTACTTTTTAGCTGAAACGCAAAAAAAAATTCTCGAAGAAGAAATAATATTTAAGATATTATAATTTTTACTTGACAGAGAATGTTTTCCACCATTTCTTACCGACACAACCAACTCTCTCTCTACATAATTTTGTCTATGCATACAAATGTTTCATTTTTCTCTATTTCTTCTTGTCTTATGTGTCTCGTATTCATACGAATACGGATTCAAACTATATAGAGGAGATAATTTATAATAACAATCTTGTGGCATGACGTGCCTCCGGGATTTTAATATAATAATATCAGTTTTTACAATATTCATTTTAGTTAAATACTCACTTGAACTTTTATCTCCTGATAGTCTTTACAATGTATTCTAGATACCAGATTAAACTGATTAAATATAGTGCCTTTACATTTTGGATCTGTGTTTGCACATTTTGTGGGTGCCTTCAGTATATAACTACTTTCAAAATCTGCTTCAACAATAATTTCATATTTACATTTGACACATACATACATCCTCTTATATTCCAACATTTTTGATTGTGTTATCCTTACAACAGTACCTGAAATAATTGATTGTATTTACACATGCATTACAAAGTGGTACCAGATTCAAAAGTAGGTAATGTTAAACAAAACATGAGCAGTATTAAAAATTTATAAGATTCAACAATATAAAATTTTATACATGAGATAAAGTAAAAAAATTGTATAGCAAATAAAAAGCACTTAAAGTATTCACGATAATGTTAATGCTGTCGAAATATATCGTGTAACCATTTAATATATAAAGCTACATAGATTCAAGGTAATAAAATATTATGTGTTAAGTTAACTGATTTCAAAAACTCACCTGAAATTTTCAAGAAGCTTCCTACGTCTGCATTTTTAGGAAATATTGTTCTGTGTAATTCTGGGCATACTGGTAGACCAAAAAACCTGGCTGTCACGTTTCTCTTTAAGGAGGAGTATGCAAGATATGATGTTATATGCCTATATTGTTTTTTCGATAGTATTTTTTTCTGTGCTCTTATCAAATCTTTATTACAAGTTGATAAAAATCGAACTGGATTTACTAATAATTTGTCACCTACTTCAGGGTAAGTTTCAAAAAGTTTGAGAAAGCTGTAATCAGGGAATATACATAGGTAATTATGTTTAAAGCTACACACCCAAGCTTGCCTAAAACATATTAAGAGTAATACGTACTCTATTTTAATAGCGTAGTATCCTAAATTGTCTTCTGTCGATATTATTTTGACGCATTCTTGAATGTGAAACTCCAAAATATATTTCAGAAACATTTTGCACACATAATTAATATTGTATACCTATTATACGTTTAGATATAGTAACAAGATAATTCTTTATTTAGAAAATTGCACAATAAAAAACTAACTACGTTTATTTATTAACGAAAAAAACAAAACATTGTACATTTTTAAATTGAACTATACTTCTGGGTCTTATTTTTTGTCTGTATTACAATCAGCACCACAACCATAGATAATACTTGTATACTTGAATCCACGACCTTAGAGTATATTTCTTATCTATATCAACTATATCTCTACAGCAGTGCCATATCTTATGCTTCAAAGCTTTTCCAACGGCATGTTTTTACACTAATAAGTAATTTCTTATTGAAGTTTTCATTATAGATAATTACTGAAATAAGAAAATGTAAGATTGAGAAAACCCCAACTAAAATTATAAATTTGTACAAAAAACGGATTGTGTTTAAGTCGGCATTTTGTACAAATTTCTGAAAGTGCAATTCAAAATTTCTGGAAGTAATAACAGTTATTATTTTCGGTGTACCAGTAGTCAGGTAACTACTTCTTATACCCACTTTGTTGGTAAAAAAATAGCCAAGTTTAGTCTTTAGGTAGAGGATCATGTTCTTAAATACTAAAATTTTATTTCTTGTAATATTTCTAAGATTTCAAAGTTTTCTACTTGAACTTGATACTTTTTTTCGGTGAATTCAACAAACACGCTTCATGTTTGATATGATTAATGTTTCCAACTATCACATTCAAGAACATATAATCATAGAAACAAGAATTATTTTGTACTTTTGGTTTTCATAGAATCTTATTTGAATAACTGCTCTTTCTACGTTGTTTTAAACGGTTCACGATCGCCGGTGTATAGCACCACCTCCGGCGTCCCGCAGGGTTCGCATTTAGGGCATATTCTGTTTAATTTATTCATTAACAACATAACAGTTTGCTTTTGTTTCTCGAAAGCATACTTGTACGCAGACGACCTTAAAATAGCAAGAATAATTAATTCCCGTCACGATGCCTTTCGTTTACAAGATGATCTTTTAAAATTACACATCTGGTGCATGAATGATTCCATGCAACTTAATATAAAAAATGTTATGGTGTAAGCACAGTATTATTGAACATAATTATTGCGTTGGCAATGAAACAGTACAAAGGGTTGACATTATTAAGGACTAATTAAGGAGTAGTTTTTGACAGTAAACTTACATTCATTCCACAAATCGAACAAGTTGTCACCAAAGCGTCAAAAATTATGCGCTTTGTAATAATTTCGTGAATTTCGTGATCCAAAAACTAAAATTCTACTTTATAATTGTTTAGTTAGAAGCATATAGAAAAATGGTATCCAAGTGTGGAGACCTCATTATGCCACCCATACTCTTCGCTTGGAGCGAATACAGAAAAGTTTTCTGTGGAACCAAGCACACACAGTTGGTTTATCAAAGGAACTTATATCATACAAGGACAGACTGGAGTATTTCTCCCGGTATACTCGAACTGGATTCCATTCTTTTGCCATGCGCTCTCAAGTTACAGATGCACTTTTTCTATTTAAGGTTTTTAGGTTTAAAATACCCTGTCCGCAAATACTAGGAAAAATCTACTGACGAGTTCCGTCTAGATATCCACGGGCAACAGTAACTCCATTGTATTACAAACCCAAAGGGACCACCTTAGGTGCCAATTCTCCCCTGTCATGTCAGGAATGATTAGAATTGTAAACTCTTGTAGTAAGGAAAGAGACCTCCACTTTGATTCACTGGCATCCTTCCAAAAAAATATATTAACAGCGTTAAAGTCTGAGAAGTGAACCTTGAAATAAGATCACCAACACTTTGAAATATATTTCTTAATTCACGTTTTATTTACGACATATACAGTTTCTTTGACATGGTATTGTAAATGTATTTTCTGGTGTGCTAATTAAATTTTATAATTTAATCATTACTAATATTATGTGTGTATAAGTGTATGTGTGCATGCACATACGCACCTATGTATGTATATTGGTCACAGATTTGTCTGCGGTCTGTGATCACGCTGAAGTTGGCCCCTACCATTACATTACATTTGATAAAGCACAAATCCTCACTAGAGAACACCGATTCCTTCCAAGGATGATCCGTAAAGCTAATGAAATAAAAAATACATCCAAATTTTAATAGAGAAGATGGCTGGGCTCTTCCCTCTACTTGGGACCAGTAGTGAACATAATCAAATCAAAAAGTAAACATAACACCTCAAGACACCAAGATATAATAAGTATTGTTTGCGTTAATCGGAAAAACTAAAATTATAATTCTTCGGGTACTTTTAAAAACTTGGTACATCAGGACATCTGTCATCTCAGTCCACCCGTGACCGCTGTAAAGCTTTTGAAACGTCGGGCTAGATAAATAATTAAATAAACCGCGATAAAATCCGTAAAGGTGGTTTTATTGTAATGACAAATAAAATACATTATAGTCCAATAAAATACATATATTTATATGATTTATTTATATCATTATATGATTACATAAGTAAAAAGAGTAGATAGGATATATACGCTGAAAAAGTGGTACCATAAGACTAGGCTACATAGCCTACTTGCGCTCGGCCTTGCGGAAGCGTCGGTGACAACCACTTGTGTATTGTACCAATTGCTTACGGGACTATTTAATAGAAAATGCTGTCTGTGCGGAATGTGAGATGCGATACTGCACTAACTACACAAGTAAGACTTGTAAAAGACAAGGAATCACATATCATTCGTAAGTATTTCTGTTTGGTTGATGTTTAGACTGTATTCTTTGGAAACAAAATCAAATCACTAATTAATTCACTTAAAATATCCAAGAGAAACAAAAAATATTCTTATTAATGAGTGCAACAAAGACAACATTACAACTTATGTCAAAGAATATGAAAGTCGTGGCAACAGAGGCGACAGAATTGATTTGTACTTAACATGTTTAATTGATATTTTAACATGTAGAATTACTAATATTTTTTCTGAAAAATTATCAGTAAGTCTACCTCTTAAGTACAGGATGCGATATTATCTGTCGATAATATTCCTGCCGATGCACATTTATACTTAACTGAAATATGTTGTTAGTCACGGCCTACCCATTTTTTATTTTCCAGGTTTCCATTAAATGAATTGAGAAGAATAGAATGTTTTAATATTGTCCGGAAACAAGGAAATGAAGAAGACTGGATGCTAAATAGTCCCCGCAGAATATGCTCTATTCACTTTAGAAATGAGAGTAAATATATATCCAACAATAATAAAATACTTAAAAAAATAAACCTCTTATATGTTTTCGTAACTTATAAGCGATAGGTAAAAAGTATAGTGTCTCGTCTATTTAGATCATCTATGTTTAAGCGCGCCATGATTGTCTTCAGAGTCATCAAGGTCAATATTGCTTTGAATTGAAAGACGACTACGCGCGACACATATTTGTCTCTTTCTATTATTCGGTAATTAGAGCGCTGTCTCCTTCCTCGCGTTAAAACGCTTTTGTTGACTGTAAGATAATACCGAACCCGTACGGCGGTATTATTTGAGCCAGGCAAATCATGAATTGTATTGGAATTAGTCCCTACTCGGAAGGTGTCGTTCGGACCGTTCGTGGTCGAACGTGTGTGCTGTTATCTGACTTGAAGAGTGTCTGGGTTGTAGGGTATGTTTCGCATCTGTCCCCGGGGACGTCTGGGTGCCATAGGTACACTTGGTGTAGGGAGTCCCCCTACACCGGGTGTACCGTGTCGTGTCTGCTGCAAGTGTTTGGCAGTAGCCATGATGTGGGCGTACTCGTCCCACAACGGTTCTGGGACGAAGACCGATGATAGTCACACAGTTTGGATCATAGTCCACTGATTTTGCAACGAGAGGGTCAGGGTGACCCGATCGAAATACTCCTCAGTTGAGATGTCTTTGACGTGACCTCTGGTAAAGGGTAATTAAAAAAAGTGATTGACATTGCGTACGCACCACAGACAGCCGGTGAACATTCGCAGGAAGCGATTCTGTACTTTTTTGCAAAATCTGTATGTAAGAGGGTCTAGCGTGAACAAAGGTACGCTGGAATATGACAGTATCGGGCGGATACAGACTTTGTTGAGCGTAAGCTTGTTTTTAAGAGACATCTTACTTTTAGCATTTATTAGGTAATAAAGCTTATGTAAGACGTACCGCGATTTATTAGTAACTTTGGTTATGTGCTCTTCGAAGGTGAGAGCACGCTCAAGTGATCCCGGGATACTTTAATTTTTTCGGGAATTTATTCGAGTTACTTCCGTGCCGTAGAGGGTTACTGGGGTCATGATGAGTCTGCCGTTGTTTTTTTCCAAAAACCCCTTTGTTTTCCAAAATGGTGGAGTCCACTATGAACTGCCTGCTCTTGCGATGCTTAGATCATCAAATAATTAGTGACTGCTAGTACGGCTTCCGCCGCGTGCTTTCTGCTGGTGATCTTTTAATTCATTTAACGCACTGATGGGCGGAGGCAGTTTTTGCCTTTGGATCACTTTCTTGACAAGTCACAGCACCATGGTCGTGGTTACATGCTCCGCCCGTAAATTTGTCAATGTCATGGCTGTGTTCTGTCTCCTACGCTGTTTCTTCTGCATATGAATTCCCAGCGGAAACGCATGCAAGCCCAGCAAAATATATCCCTGCGGGTCATCACGGGTGCCGGTCGCTACGTCCGCAATGACGTGATCGCGCGTGACTTGCGGATAGAGTCGCTGGATGAGTTTGTGGTTCGATTGTCGAGCGCTATGTTTAATAGGGCAGACAATGGACCGCAAGCTCATCTATGCGTCCTGGCCCCGCTGCACGCGCGACCACCTGACGGTAGACCGTATCCGCGTCCACGCGACCCCCCCCCCGTGATCCACCAAGCGGACTAGGGACTGCGTGACCTGCGATCCGGACGAGGATCACACATGCGCAGGCATAACACACGCAATCACTACTCACCACACAACACACAGGCCCTAAACAGGCCTACACTCCCTACCTGAGCCCATAAGCCACGATGGCGAACCCGCAAATTATTGCGGCCCCGTTACCGAGGGGATAGTCGTCACCTTGCGACCCGACCCGGGTTATGAGCTCCGCCTCGATACCCGTAACCCTCACAGAATTCTGTGAAGATGACCAATAGTGATCAATGACACGCTGCAAACTAGTGGCCTTCATTGTTACGCAGGGATGCTATATACACTGGCCGTGCCAACTTACTTTGACTTATCCCTCAAAACTCGTGCCATACCCGACTGGGCATGGAGTTTCGCGGACCTTCTCCATACGGCCCGGGTAGCGAGCGCGGAAGAAAGGCAAGATGGACTGACATGGCCATGTTTGAAAACTAGGGTATATTCGATGTTTTGGGCAGTGGATTGTGTAGCCACACAAGAAATCAACTACATCCCATCCCGCGTGAGCACCCCTCGGTGTGTTAAAAGGTGTTAGCCTACTAAGAAGTAAGTTGTGTGTAAAGGTTGCTTCGCCTTTCGCAATGTCTCTAGTTTCCTCGGAGGACACAACGCAATTTATTAATAGAAGTATTCGCCTCTGAGTTATTAATAAGTCGAACAGGCACTCAAAATTATTTCACTGAATATTTTGTGTAACGCGCATTAAACTTGCTTAAAACGTATACTTACACCGGACAAGCACACAAAAACACCCATTTCCAGGTACAAACACTCGCAACCGACCGGACCGGAATGTTATTTTGACAAAAAAAAAACCAATTGAGATCGAAGAGATAAGATTTCCAAGCCCGACACGACTGCTCGGGGTGGATACCAGAACCAGATTTGGCACATATTATATAAAATACAATCTAGAATAGACATTACTCTTTATACCGAAAAAGTGTATAAAGAAAATTGGCCTGGTATCTGGGGGCACGGTCGTGCTCCCCGCCAAGTCGAGCTGTAACCGCGTATTCCATTATTTTTAACATCTCATATTTGTCAATTCTATTTACAAGGAATTAATTAATTACAAATAAAAAACAAGAAAAGTACTAAAAAATATTTACTTTGTCGTACTATATTCCACACATCTTGATGGATCCGTTGGAAAATATTCTTGACACTTTGTCATTAACCTCTTCAGAGCTTGAATATATTTCCTCTGTGTTTCATCATTCATCACATGGGCAACGTTTTTCGAGAAGATCTTCTCTCGTCCGGTACGTGCGTGAATGCCGACCATGGTGACTCCTATCGGCCACGGAGCATTACCAATAGCCATTTGTAAATAAGCATCACTAGCCTGTAAAAAAAATACTGTAATAACATTGGAAGATGGAAGGAGTACGGTATAAAATATGGCTAAATAGTTACAAGCTATAAAAATCTTTAAGTTTTATTAATGGCTCTTTATTATAGCATAGGAGGCTGAATGCTTTTGACCAATTTTATTTAGGCATAAAATTAATATCCACTATCCTATAAGTAATATTGTGCTAAAATATGTATGTAGGTTTGTTATTCTTTCACGCAAAAAGTGATAAATTTGACACAATTTGTAATATCTTAGAAATTAATATTCACTCCAAAAATATTAATAGCCCCATTGGGAAATATTTTACGCGGATGAAACCGAGTTACAACAGAGCTAGTTTAGTAATATTTATATTTTTATCAAAATAAAACCGTACCATAATATAGTTCCTTTCTAACAAGTGTTTTGTTATTTCCATTAAGCTGTCACAGATGTCTTCTGGAAGGTTCTTTTTCTTTAATTTCCTGGTCAGTGGTTTGAGATACACCTGAGTTTGTGTGTATGTGGCTCTTGTCATTTTGTGTTTCACTGCAGTTTTCTCATTTGCATTTGCCGAATTTAGCTGCTGACCCCATAGTTTTAGCAGGAACTATGCAAGATAATTGATATTTATTTTATAAAAAAATAATAATATAGGAACAATCATTTCTTTCTTCTCTCTTTGTTCTACCTGCGCCAATGGACCACTTGCTACTCACAAACCGCACCCAAACACGACAGTATCGCTGTCACTTTACAGCGGTGTCATGTGAGCGAGAGGTACCTCCCCATTCGTGCCCGCCCACTTCGGCTGTAATGCAGCATGGCACTACCTTTTGCTCCAGTATTAGGTTATTTAAATATTTTTTGATTGATTACTTGAACATAATACCAGCACTCAGTAATTAGAGTTGGAACTCATTTCCCAGTGCACCTGCTAACTGCCTGGAAGAGTACTTACTCTCATTTAAACAAGCAATCGGAGCCATTTCTAGATCACCAACGCCCATTAACACACAAGTGTCCTCCTTTCTCCTACTACTCACAATCCACAATGAATGCACCAATACAACTGTCACTTTATGTCAGTATCATGAGAGCGAGATGTACCTCTCCGGTCATGCCAGCCCAATTCAGGTATCATGCAGCATTGCACTACGTCTTATTAATAGTGTTCACATATGCACTATAAACTACATATTTACCTGTAACAATGTCAGTATGACATTCATATCATGATTTCTGTCACCTTGGCCCATAGTTTTTGCCATTTCTTGTATGGACTCATATGTTACGGAATCATCTATGTCATCCTCATTGTGAGGTTTCTCCGTACCATTCTGAAATATAAAAGGTCACAATTAATATAAATACTTTGGTTAAGAAAGAAAATAACTTTGACACAGACACAAATGCATTAAGTCAATAACATCAGAATAACTGTACCAATTAAGACAGTAATTTAATTTTTTACTTTTTTATGGCAGGGCCAAGGATTGCATGTAGGAATCATTTAAATAGTTGAGTCAGCTCAATTACATGCTAATGTTTTTGATTAAAATAACATATGACAACAAATAAACCATAACAGGGCAATGCATGTCGGGACAACTATAATTATTATTTTGGAGTTTAGTTGATGCACTAAAAACACTTATCACTCCACAATCCATATCAGTTATCCATGTCAGCTAACTCAAGCTTGAATTTCAAGCACCTTACATTATTTAATATATATATATATATATATATGCAGGATGACTTCCCACCCCTGTAAGAAAGGGAAAATAATGTGTAATGACACATACCTGTGTGCCTAATGCTAAAATTTCGTCTAAATAGGCTTGATCCACCTTTTCCATAGCTTCCTGAAAATCATTTCTGAATCCCTGAAACAAAAACAGGATGTTAAATTATAATCATGCATCTTGTGATAAACACAAAAAGTAAAGGAAGTAAATGTTGAAGATAAGTATGTCCTAAGTTAAGCTATACAAGTATAGAGGTAATAAAATATTTAATAAAGGGATACTATCATTATTCTGTAGTCACTGAAATTGACCTGATTTGATCAACAATACTACAGGTGGGTTCCGATAGTCACCTCTTGTTTGACTCTAATGAGTAAAAAAGCTAAAAATATTAAAGAAGATTATTCTGCTACTGGTTTTCACAGGCTACATTCAACTTACCCGGTTAGCTTCAGGTTCTTGGATTTCTATTCTTCTCAGCCTAACAAATGCTTGTCGCTCACTTTCACCAAACAGTACAATTGGATGTCCTCTTTCTCGCAATCTTTTTATTACTTCTGCTCTTGGCAAGGATTGGCTTTCACTGTTCTCATTTTCTGCATTTTTTACTATAAAACATATTAGTGAATGATAATCTTCTGTAATAATAAAGAAGTTTATAGGAGGTAGTGCAATGCTGCATAGGAGGAGATAGTGCCATGCATGGTGCATGACACTACATCCTCCTATGCAATGGAAGTGGGCCATCATGACCGGGGAGGTACCTCTCGTTTCATGAGGTTGGCGAGTAGCCGGGGCTGAAAATGAGGGCAACACATTAGCATAATTATGCTGATGTTCATGGACATCAGCAGTCATTGAAGGGCTCCGATTACTCGCTTGTCCCCCTATATGTACTATAAAAAATATATATATTTTATTCTACTTTACTATTAAACTTGTACTTGAGTTTTTAAATAAACAATCAACAACAAATAATTAACATACACTTAGCATCTTCAATGGTATTGTCTTTTTCTTCAGTTTGCACTATGTTAGGTCCATATTTTTTTAAATATTCTTCTTGCTCTTTTGCCAGAAGATCACCTCTTTTAAAGAATTTCTTTGTTGGATTCTAAAAAAATATACATTTAGCACTATCTTACAAACACTGTATCACTCATAAGTGTAATAGTGGATGACAAAAGCCCTATTCAAATTTCCAAGGTTTACCAGTTAAACCTATAGAAATGTAATAATATTAATTTGGAAATCTAGATCAACTATTATCTTTCTTCCCCTTTGCTGCTTTAATCATTATAATATTGTATTTAATGTACACCTCGAAATGCACCTAGCTAATATAGACTTTAAAATGTATTTATAATATTCTAACTTATACACACATATCTCCACCCCAGTTCCTTAATGCTCAATGTAATGTTCTAACTTCACATATTTTCCGCCTATACTGTAGGACCTACATACAACTGGAAAAACAGCAAAATTTTATAAAATACTATCAAATAGGGCACTTCCATAGGATACCACATATTCAGAGTGTACTAAACTGTCAAGAGCATGAAGTTAGAAGTGCCCAGCACACAACAAACAAATCATATACAAGCATTCTGTTGTATGTGGTATGAACTGTACATCAAGAAGCAGCAAAAATTGGAAACCAAATAGTTCAATCACAATATGTCATGAAATAAACACTATTTAATAACAATAAAACATGATATAATCTTTATATGTAGGCTTAATCCATAGTAATGTAGAAGGCGCGTTTAAAACTTACTAAGATATTCTTTTCTTCTAAAAGTTTCCTTTTTCTAGCAATTTCAGCTTTCAATATATTCATTGTCTTATCGCACTTATGCTATATACAATATAATATAATATGTATGTTTTTGTTTAATTCTTCCTAGGAATAATCAATTATCACCAGGGAATATTCCTAAATCTTCAAAACAAACAAATTGAAAATTACACACTTCCGATTAAACATTTTTGATGTTATGCTCACAAACTATGTAGTAATAAACGTACTATGCTTATTGATATGTCAAAACTCGAAACGAGAATCTGAAAGTGATTTGTCTCCTTATTCTTTTCCTAATGGCAACAAATTATTTTATTTAAAAATGTAGCATACATTATAAAATAGCAGCATTTTGCCAATGGCAATTATTTCATCAATCATAAAGGACTCTATTACTCATTGATATAATATAGATAGAGAAGGAAAGCCAGCCTAAAAATTGGCTGTCTAAGTCGAAAAAGACAAGCTATGTAGTAGACTCTCTGTCTCTCTTTTTATATTCTATTTCCCTTTGTGCAATGCGCAGGCGAGATGAAATAAAGGCATCTTCCTTCACTATTCACTTAGACGGATACTCGTCTCCCTATAACTGCAAATAACGACGAGTAGCTGCTATGGCATCCCTTCTCTCATCCTTATTATCTCTATGCTATGTCTACGTAGGTGTATGTAGTCTATTTCATTTCAAGTAATCGATGTGTTTGCTTTGGAAGCGCATCAAAACATGGTGACAATATTATACAATAGTGATATAGATTTAGAAGACACGTTTTATTTTCATCGATGAAAGACTCAACATTACTCAGAAGATTTTGTTCTTCATTTTTATTTTTCTTTTAATGTTCTATTCCGGTGTACATCCATGGGTACAAATACGAGTATAAAAATGAAGCCAAGTGCTTTAAACTAAGATAAAGTATGAAATACATCTGTCATAAGAGTATACCCGTAAGGGACAGATGGTAATGACGTCACTTTCGTGAGGTTGCTAGCAACATAAACCTTTACCCCGAGTAAATAAAGAATTATGTCTTAATTATGAATAATAAATACATTATTTTAATTATGAAGTATCGTGATGTAGTAAGTTTACGCGAATGTCCTACTGTAATAGAAAGTATAATTTAGTTTACACCGCTTTTTAAAAGATAAAAACTCAGACAAATAGGATATAAATTAAAACACGTCTCAGTAGCGTCTAAGTATAAAAGACATTCTTTAATAATTAAAAAATATATTTTGTGTTGAGTGTCATGGTAATCTTACATTGGTACGTAAACTTTCAAGACTTTCGAATATCTCATGCCATTCGCAAGCTCAAGCATTCAACTATGATGTTATACTTTAGACCTGTTTCTACATTTTGTTTGAAGCATGAAAACAAATCGAATGACAAACGCCACGAACAGTAAGAGATTAAGTACAATTTTACGAAATATGTTTAGTTCCAAATTTGGTTACAAGCATGTCTTGCTGCGATGTACGTGTGCATTTTATTAATGGGATATGCTATATGACTTGTTTGATAGGGTCATATTTTTGTACAAACAGGGAACTAGAAAGAGGTAGTAGTGTGATGCGTGGGTCATCTGCGCTGTCTTGCTTGTAAAAGCGCCTGCAAGGATTGCGAGTGTCGATGCGAACCTCATGATCCGGGTCTGTTTGCGAGGGGCAGCTTGCGCCTTGGTGATGGAGCAACCCACTGGTAGAAGTGAGTTATTGCATACCTAGGTGCGGAGGCCATATGGCCTGCAGGTGGGGTTGGGACCGAGACCTACTGGCCCACAGGTGTAGTGCGTAGTGTGGTATAGCGTTGTCAAAGAGTGGTGTGGATTATGAGTGTGCGTGAATGATCCTCGTTCTTATAGCCGGAGCCGAGGACCCTTCTCCACTTGGTGGAACACTCCCTCAGGTGGGCGTGCGGTCCATTGTCCGCAGCACTAAACTGTCACAAGACAATCGGGCCACAAACTCACCACAGGACTCGATTCGCAGGTCTCGCACGATCACGGCATTCCGGACGTAGCGACCGGCTCCCCTGATAACTCGCAGGGATACGCTCTGCTGGGCTTGTAGGCGCGTCTTCTGGCTCAGGAAGTTGAGCGCGTACCATGCCAACCACCAGTACCAGCGTAAGTGAGGCGCGAACGGATGTAGGTTTTGTATATCCCCAGTTTCGCGCGTAGTGGAAGCTCCGATGCGAGCACTGGTCGCAGTAAGGCATGGGCTACCCTCGTCTGGTCGATAAAGCGATCGACCTGTGAGCCCATACGCAGCGTGCGATCGAGCCCTTTTTTTGACGAAGGGGAATGCATTTACGCGTGATACCTGGGAGCCCGGGTAGACCACCAGACCTATGTTGGACTCGGCCATTGGGTAGCAATACCAACTAAACCCCTACGGGAGCCTTCAGCCGCTATTAGTGGAGGGTCCCGGATCTGCAGGCAATAGGACCCCTCCAGCGACAGGCTGGCATCGGCGAAAAGGCCATACTTTACCTCCTCGGAGACAGTCCCCACGACGCCGTGTCTTTATGAAGTTGACCGGGTTCCCATCCCGGCCCGACACGGTAACACAGCGGTGCTACTGAAGGCGCTGCAGATAGCCCTCTTTCATACCCCCATTCGTCGTCGGCGGGGGAAGGCTGCATCAGCAGCCTTCTCTCTCACCCGCTTATCGGCTTCCTTCTGGGACATGACGGTCTCACAGAAGGAAGCCATCGCCTGGTAGGACTCGTCGCTGCCGAGAATCGCGACGATGATGCTCGACTTTGACAAGTCCCCTCCGACAACTGATGTCAGATCATGACGCAGCGCCGCCCATCTCGGGCACACCTCGAGGATGTGCTAGGCCGAGTCCACCACCGCGTCACAATCGTGACAACGAGTCTTCGGCTCCCTGCAGGCCGTCCTACACAGATACTCACCGGCGGCTACGGTGCATCCAGCGCTCGAGGACAGGGCGCAAGTCAGCCGTTATCTCTCTACCATACGGCTGCCGCGCCAGGTCCTCCCCCCATCTCTACATGAACGCCACATGCCCTAACTCTCGTCATGCGTGGGGCGCGGGATGAAAGCTCTCCTATCCGAGACATGGGAGCAGCTGTCGGCAAGAACCTCCGCCACGAGTAACAAGTACTCAAGGTAAGCACAGTCATCGACAAACAGCGTGATCAAGACTTCCGTCTCGCCCTCTCCCGAAGGGCCGTTGAGCATCGGAATGTCGTTGGTATAGGCCGTTGGTATAGAGACAAGGGGACAGGCAACTGCACTGTGACACTCCAGCACGTATAGCCCGCATGGGGCAATGACATCCCTCCACCGCTACCCGGAAGGTCCTCCCTCTGTACGACCTGCCGCTCGGCCACACCTCGTCCTTGCGATACACCATGTCCATGTCTCTCCCAACAGGATGACATGAATGTCATACTCCTTGGCGAGCTGTCTGAGGTTGTGGGTCTTGCCCCGAATGCCGCCGGGTTTCGGTATATGACACGTAATGCTGCTGCTGCTGATGATGTTGCTATGACCATAATTTTGACAATTTACCAACAAGTACATTAATTTTCGAAATGGGGCTATTCTTTTATATAATTGTAGGTACATGTTAAACAATTAAGTAACAACGTATTTGAATTTCTAAAACTGGGACTGAGGATGGATTTAAAAATGTCATGCGTTGCGAATTTTACGAAAGCAATTTGCTTGAAAATGTTTGGCACATATTCGAGTATATTTATGCGGTTCCCAGTTTTCACATCTAATTGATTTTATCCAGGTTTTAGGAAGTTCAGGATTTTTCGGGAATCTGTAAAAATAAAACAGTTAAACACGGGTTTTCCTGTATATAAATGGTGAACAAATATTGGTATCACTAAATAACTCTAATACGACATAATAAAAAAGCACCACAAAATGGCCGTTTACACGTTTTGAAATAAAAATAAGCAACCTTCCATATTTAGTCGGCTAGAACATAAAAAGAAAACTTATACATTGTATAAATTTCACCATTTTTCTGTGAGTTCTATGCTCTAGGATAAAAATGTATGCGTAGTAGTGTTCTGTACGTATTTATTTTCATGAGAAAAACCTTAAATGTGGTATTATCATACTACGAATGAAAGGTTATATTTTTGTATTTACGCTGTTAGAGCTGACAATACAAGGATTCACCATACGTCTCGAACCCAAAAACACAAAAAAGAACAACAAGGTTTTTATAACATATAAGACCACAATCACAAAATCAGTGGTTAACCTCAATCTTTGTTGGGCCTAATGTAACGTGCCCACTGCCAACAAACGATACTGTGACAAAGACAAAAAACTATAATTATACCTCTTTCTTTCTAAGGTGAACTACCCTACATTATGCGTATAAGTATATCTCGCTTTCTCTTGCTATTATTATTATTATTACGATGTCAATTATAGACTATTTTTTCTTAGGTTTTAAACGCATAAAAAATAGCTTATCCATTAGTCCATAATTTTTGAAAACATTTATAGCATTAATAAATAAAAATCATTATATTCCATGATATCTACGTACGTCGTTTTCTCTTATATATGGATATCAATATGTTAATAGAAATAGTTTAATGAATAAAACACATTTCGGAAAATGTCATCCTATTAGGCATGCAGTAAAAATTTTATTAATTTTTTAATATATTAAATATAAATTTTTTTGACAAATCGATGCCTTTTTCATAAACAGCTACCGAATTGATAACTTAGTTATCTTAGAATCTGAAATCTATATTTTTAATCAGATTATCACTTGATTGGTTTGGAAAGATTAGATAGTATATATATATATAGTATAGCTTAGGTACTCAAATCAAAATCATTTCTTATTTAGGTATAAGTTAGGGTAGTGGACACAATGTACATTATAACCACTCTCCTACTTTATATACTGTTAGGCTATTATTCAACAACAAAAGCAGAAGGTAACAGATCGTCACGATTCAAGCATGTTGTTAGACATTTTTGTAAAAATGTTTTTTCTGACTTTATCTGTAGATATCATTAATTATATCTGCTTATACACATCTGAAATTTCAGGAAATTTATCGAGAATAGTAGGAGGTGGCAAAGCACCTCCAGAATACGGAAAATTTCATGCTTCTCTTCAAAACGTAACAGGACACCATGTCTGTGGAAGCGCTATTATTTCTCAAAACCATTTAGTTACAGCTGCACACTGTGTGGATGGGTAAGTTGTTAAACTTGTAACTTAGAGACCTATTTTGTTTTATAGAAAGTCATGCTTACGATGTAAGCCAAAATAAGGCCGTATGTATAGAATTTTATTTGCAAACTTACATACTTAAAATAAGTATCTAGTGTCAATTAATCGTCATCAGTTTTACCTAGCTGTTATGATTAGACTGTTGTACAAGAGGATGTAAAACGACTAGTATTATATTTCGCGAGTAGTTAATATGCCATCATCACCATCATCATCATTATCAGCCCGTATCGGTCCACTGCTGGACACAGGCCTCTCTCAATGAACGCCAAGACGACCGATCTCCTGCTACTGGCATTCATCCCGGACCTGTCACTGGACGGAGATTGTCTTCCCACCTGGGAAACGGTCGACCAATACTTCGTTTTCCTACACGCGGCCTCCACTTCAGAAACGTAGTTCTAAATTAAGAGGCCCTGTTTCGGCACCGTAGGTCATCACGGGGAGAACGCATTGGTGGAAGACTTTCGTCTTCAAGCTCCGCGGTATAGGTGACGTGAGAATGTGATGAAGCTTCCGGAATGCTGCCCAACCCAACTGAATCCTTCTATCGGCTTCCTTCTCGAATGTATAATATGCCGTGAAATAAGTTAATTAAAATATTATTGTATAACTGCGAAGGTACCTACAAACATTATATTTTAACATGTAACCGGCGAATATGCGTATTATACTGAAGTTGCTATCCGCTCGGCTTTACCCGTAATTAATAAGGACAGAATTAATTCTTTTACAAATTATACAGTAAAATCTTCAGACCGGTTCCCCAGTCATTCTCTTCAATAAAGAAAATCTTATAATATTTAGATAGTATTGTAGATTTGGAGAAGATCAACAACATACAGAAGGAGAGCTTTAGAGAACTTTTTTATAATAGCCGAACAGGGTCATAAGAACAATAGTTTCTATCAGATGGCACTTTTTAAATAGAAAGTTAAAGTATAACAAAGAAATGACATATTATATACCCCCCACCTAATGAGGTTGTCCACAATTTATTTAAAACGTTTAGTAAATGTACAAGGACTACAAAACATTATGCAGATAAGGTTAGTTGCATCAAAATGATGCGTGACACCAACTGGTGACCTGCCTTTCATGTAATTTGAACAGCTGACACATTTACGTCACATTGAGGACATACGACATAGTTACACGTATTAACATGCAAAATTGGTAGCAAATACCTAATTATTCTCTTAATTTTATATTTCTCAAAGACAACATAATGTCTATCTATACAGGTTATGAAACCCAGTTATAATCTACACATGTTACAAGTCCCAAAGAGCTATCTGTGCGTGATCGATTTTGTTAAAATCTACTCAACGGATTCTCGTGCGGTTTCCACACATAGAGTGAGCGTTTCCCGGGGAAGGTTTCAGTGTAGGTATAATTTGTTAGCAATCCGGCACGTGTTATTCGCGGGCGAAGTCGGGACAGATCGCAAGTATTGTTTTATGTAGATTTGTAGGTGCCTTATACCTAGAGTACCTATACTTCGGGTGAATCGGGACCCAATAAGTGTTGGATGGTGCGGATTCACTTATGTGCTCTGCTCTCACAATTTAAACATTATGTTTTAACTATTTAATCTGAATATTGTAAAACCTGTTACAGAGCCCAACCCCAATACATAAAGGTAGTGGTTGGGACCATAGATCTACACAGCGCCGGAAAGCCGCATATCGTACAATCCATCCACGTACATCCGGGATACAACAGTTCCCTGAGATTACATGATGTTGCAGTTTTGAAAGTCAATGGATACTTCGATACTCGGAATGTTGAGATATTAAAAGTAGATGAGAAAAAATTAAAAGAAAAAGATGATATTCTATTGGTTGGATTTGGGGCTCAAGTGGTAAGATTCTAGACACATCCATTACAACAGCATTATAACATCTAGGCATATATGTAGAAGACCAACTGCTTCGTGGGAGGTCCCGGTTTCGAATACGGGTCAGATATACAAAAGATGTTATTAGGATTTTTCAATTTCTAATAACCGTGTAAGTCAAGAAATTCGCGATGTTACATTTTTAGTATCGGACCATACTAAAAGTGTTTTTAGGACTTTTGAATTTGTTATAACAGTCCAGAGATATATGTTGGCGGTGTTACACCCCCGTGAATCGAGGAGCTTGTTAATTCGTCTGACTTTCTCCGGACTCGTTGGATTTCCGGCAAAATAGGTGAATGAGGAAATAGAGTGCACTTGTGGCTGTGCAAATGCTTGTACACCTTAATATGTCCAGCGCTGATTGCTCATCTCAATAAAGGAGGCTAATGTAGCCGAAATTCGGCCAAGACGACATTGTTATATTATTTCTAGCTAACCCCCAAACGTTGTCTTGCCGGGTTGGGTAAGCCTTTATCACTTAGGGTATGAGAAATAGATAGTAGCCGATTCCCAGACCTGCAGAATATGCATATAAGATTTGGTAAAAATCGGTAAAGCCGTTTCGGACGAGTGAGGTAACTTAAGTAACATACACAACAAACATAAGTGCATCACCTAGTCAATCAACAATCACAATTCACATGTTACCCACCTTGCGAGTTGTGACTTGTGAATCAAAAGTTATATCCCCTTGCTGTCTCCGATATCTATTTTGTAAACTATAAGAAAAATTATGAGATCGGTCACCTTGATGATCACCGAAAGAGGCCCTTGTTCAACAGAGGCCCGACTAAAGCCATTGTTGATGATGACGGTGATTTCTATGTAGAGGAATTAGAGGTGGGAGTGATAAATAAGTTAATTATAATCATTCGTCTCTGCTCTTTTCAGCCAAACGGCGAATCAAGTCGTCACATGCTGGCGTTAAATCTCACAGTATTCAGCCAGGAGACTTGCAGATACGCCATGCGATATACTCGAGAAGTATTCGACTCGATGTTCTGTACGTTCACAAAAAAGGGACAAGGAACTTGTCATGTAAGACACAGTACATATTTATATTTCACTTCATGCTTCAAGAAAATACTAACTGTTGACGTTTTTGTACGGCCAGCTTCCTACAAAAATAAATCGAATGATGTCACTGTTCACCAAATCCTACTTTTGTGTAAGAAGTTATAACTAATCAGTGATTCATTGCATCCTTTTATACTGATAGCACTCTGAACGGGTGTTTGAGTATTAAATTGAGTAAAAAAGGTGATTGTATTTATAGCACATAATCGTATAGAATGTCCAAAGCACCAGAACACTGATACGAAGGGACTCTCCACAAGGTGATTTTTAATGACATGCCTTTTTTATCAACAACGATAGTCAACTTGACAGTTTTATAATAATTATTACGACATGGCCTAAATGTGGCAAAGAGAACCGTACAGTTTTATGGCAAAAAATAAAATCATGTTATTGCAGATGGTAATCTATAATGACCCAAATTCATCCAAATCAGTGCTTTGAGTAAAATATTAAGGAAACAAGTTATCGCGTCCATAATTTTAATTAGAATTTCTCTGTAATGCGTGTGGTTAAATCGAACTTCCTATCGAGTACAATCACTTTCACAGGGTGACTCAGGTGGTCCTTTGACGAGGAAACAGAAGCTGGTTGGCATCGTGTCTTGGGGTATCCCTTGCGGTGTCGGATTTCCCGATGTTCACACACGGATTGCGCCATACGCGAATTGGATATTCAGAGTAATGCGAAGAACTACACCAGAATATTGTAAGGCACGAGTAATAGCAAAAGTGTAAAGGAAATACTTACATATCTTCTTAGTAGTAAATAATGTGAATATGGACTTGCTTATTTTACATTGTGTTTTGAAGTGCAGTCCTCTATCAGCGTGTTCAATAAAGGCAAAGTTTTCAATAAAGAGAATCACCTGGCACTTATGTCACAATTTCGTGCTAGCAACTTGGTGACTTGCAATATGTATTCTTGATTATAATGTAATTCTTAACTACTGCGAAAGAAATCCCGGCTTACGGCACTGTATGAGCACAAAATGACGAGTCCTAGTATTTATGCTCATTCCACATTGCTAGCTTTATTATGTACCCAGATCTATCAGCGGCCAGTCCCTAGTTAAGTGTCTCCTCCAAGCGGGCTGGTTCGAGGACCAAAATCAGCTCTAAAACGTCGGGACAGAATACTTTTCTTTCCTTCACTTAATATAGAGCTATTTTAGAAGAAAAAAATGTAATTTCTCAGAATATTTGTATAAGAAATAGCAAAAGCCTATGGTCCATTGGGGTGGGATAGCAGCCCCGAAGGTGGGCAAATGTAATTGCATTAACATTGCTCGTGTGACACGTCAGCCACGACACGACTAACCTCAGTCGTATTTAGTAAGACACGTAGAGTTGTCTACTTTTATTAAACTAAAGAAAAAAAGCCAGATTATTCTTCAGAATTTTAATATAAGTAAATTGCTTAAAGTTAATGTCATATCATTTTAGTACACTAAGTTTCTTTTTTTATACACCATTTTAAATTGTTTCACTTTCTCCACATTTATCTAAAACAGGAAGAGAAATACGATTTTATGGGATGTGTTACTCACAATCTTAAAGTGGAATATTTATCTATCGAATAAGTATAATGTGGTCAAATTAAATCTGGACAACAACTTATTAATTATTTACGAAATTCATTTTTTTTAAACTCTCAATCGAAAAGAGCGGAGCCCTCCTAGGATGACTTTGTTTTCCTCTATTTATGTGTATCTTGAACTTTTTTCTGAGGAACGTGTATCAGAATTAAGCTGAAATTTGTGTCTTATAACACAGAGACTCCTGGGAAGAGGTTCAGGAATTGATACGGTTATAATTTTATGCTCTTTTCCGGTGCCAGTGGCACTGCAGCCACCCCGGCGTTCATTACTAGAGGCATAGAAGAAGGAAGGACAGAAATACTAATTATAACCTTAGTCTTGCTTTTCCGCGCCTCACCAGCCTTTTTACCGGGCACACGGAAGACAGGCTGGTGAGGCGTGAGTGTTACTGACGTTGTAGTTATAACGACACTGGACTTTACTGCTACCACAGTAATTAAGTACCTTATAATCATTTTTCACAGCAGACAACTCCATCATAACAGCCATGACCGGTCTGCCGTGAGCGCATTGGAAAGGAAACTTGCAAGATGAAAGTGCCTTTAGTAACTCCTCACATTCATTCTTACTCACTATGTCCCCGAACTTGATAGCATATCTACATGCCTAAAATGCAAATAAAATGTATTGGTAATGAGCAGGCAGGTCACGCATGCAAGGATCGTGATATGTGGCCCCCGGTTCGCTCTGCCTATTCTATTAGGTAGCTCGTGTGAAGATGTGTGCTAGTATAATATATACCAAACGTAGTCACTACATCAATGCATAGAAAAGCCCACTACGGAAATAAGTGATGCAGAGATGGACAACTTGATTCAAGCTTCAGCTTGCCTTTTTACCATCAAACTCTAGTGTAGCACAATAACATTGTTGACTTTCAACACGGCCGGATACCGGAAACTGCTGTCGATATCGATCGACTGTCACCCCTCTGTCGTGAGAATGATATCGTCACGTCGTCATTTCACCCCATCTTGACTCTTTAATAATTTGTGCCCGTTAGTCTTCTAACCCATTTTAACAAGTGATAGTCGCTAAACCGGTTGACAGAAACAATAAAAATACTCTCAAATTTGTTATGTATAACTATGGCATGTTGGAAAGTAGTTTTGGTGTCAAGGACGTTTGACTGATAAAGTAATTTAAAATACATTTAAGCCATATAAAATTGTCGTTCAACATCCTCGTACCAGAAAGAGTGGTAATTTATTAACTTACAGGTTTTTGTTCACAATTTTCATTTATTGTTTGATGCCATGGCGAACAACAATAGCTTAGTTTTCGCTAGAATGTAGTGAATGTTAAAAGTTCCAGCGAGTTTTTCGGAAATCTGTCGGCTAAGCTACAAAAAATAATAATAATGTCGTCCTAGCCCAATTTTTATTTTTTTTTGTTTCGTCCGATTCAAGATCTGAATACGGGACATGTGGTTGACATGCTAATCACCAGACCAAGAGGTACGTCATAATCAAAGCTTATATAGTTGAATGTTTGACGTGACCAGGGCCAAGGTCGTAACGCACGTATAAGACAGCAAACTAGAAGCACACACACAAACTATTATAGAACTAAAATAGGTTAGCCTATTTTTTCGAGCTTTTTTGTTGCACCTTACTTTTACTTAACGCTAATGTTCGAATTCTTCGTAGACTAATTATAATTATTTACAGGTCGTAATAGATAACTAGCCAATCTTACCTCGCTTAATACAAGGTCCATAATCGATTTTGGATATAGAGACATGTTACCCTTTAATGATTTTATTGCTTCTACTTGTTCGTATATAAGATTTTTTACTGCTTTCAGGATTAAATCAAACTATAACAAAAGTGAAAGATTAAGTAATTATTTTTTGGTGAGGGTACTGTGTCAGAACTGAGTGTTCTAGGTTCATTCCAACCTCCTTTGCATTTTCATACGTCCGATCCGATGAATACATAACAATACTTACCAAACGTATATTCTTTTCTGTCGAGACAAATATTTTTGGTCTAATTGATTAATATCAGCGTAATTTTAGGTGCAATGTAAGAAGCTCGTAGCATTGCTACGCTAGCGAGGCAGATGTTTATTTTAAAGTGGTGGTTTATAAATCCTTGATATTTAAAATTAATATATAAATATAATAAGCCGTTTTATTCAATAGCCCGTTGAGCTACCGCAAAAATGCGGACCTGCCCCGTGTTTCAGCCCCGTAGGTTCATCAATATTGAAGACTTTTGTTTTCAAGCACTGCGGTATTGACAACACGAGAATGTGTCAAAGCTTCCGGAACGTTGCCCAACCCAACTGAATCCTTCTATCGGCTTCCTTACCGAGTTATATCTACCTAGTTGTAATAGTTGCCCGAGGTAGACATATTCGTCTACGACTTCGAGAATAGCACCATCGACGTTGACTGGCCTAGGGAGAACGTGTTCGTTGAACATAACCTTCGTTTGTTCCAAGTTCATCCTGAATCCTCCAAACGCATTGGCATGCGTTTGGAGGATTCAATTAGGCTGGGCAGCATTTCCAGCAAATTCTCCAACGATTCGGCCAACACAACGATATCGTCGGCGAAACGAAGATGTGAGAGGTTCTCGCCGTTAGTATCTATGCCGTATTCTGCCCAATTTAAAGTCTTAAAGACGTCCTACAAGGCATTAGTGAAAAGTTTCGGGGAAATAACATCCCCCTGTCGCGCTCCTCGATGCAACTGGATTGGCCCTGTTTGATCTCCCGGAATAAGAACGGACATAAAAGCAGCGTCATACAATGCTCTCAGTACATCGACGTATGGCCAATCAACCCGAAATCGTTGTAAAGCTTCAAGAACAGCCCAGGTTTCGACAGAGTCAAAAGCTTTTACATAGTCCACAAAAGGAAGGCACAGCGACCGACTGTACCTATGTGTCTATTGTACTACTTGCCTTATGGTGAAAAAGTGGTCTTCTGCGAAACCCAGCCTGCTCCGGTGACTGGAATTCGTCAAGCTTTGTGGTGAGACGATTCGTCAAGACTCTAGAGAACAACTTGTAAATATGGCCAAGAAGTGAAATTAGTTGTAATTTTGAAGAATTTATTTGTCACCCTTTTTAAAAAACAAAACAACGTCACTTACAAGCCATGCCTATTACAGCTTCGCCTTCTACTCTAAGGAGCTCGACTGTAATTCCGTCCTTTCCCGGAGCTTTACTCCCTTTAAGCTAAACAAGAGCCAGATTAATTTCAATCAGGCTGACGTTCAGCAGATCGCCTGACAAATGTCGTGTTAGGCATGCACGCGGATCCTTGTTTAGGATATCGGGATGTGGCGCGTGCGACGTATACAACTTGCTATAGGAAGCTTCGATTTCAGATAAGATCCCAGGCTTAGAAGAAAGGGTAACCCCAGAATCAATCCTAACCTTTGTCAGACAACTTCTTCCAAGCATCTTCACAAAAACCTTCGCTGCCCTATTCTTCGGTAACCGAAGCGATTGAGGTCTCGGCGTATTACTTTGCGGAATTGCCTAAAAAGAAGCTCGACATCGGCAGACGTAATTTCTTCGTGTGTTCTGCGTTCCCTCATATTTCCAAGCATCTCATCTTAGAACTTAGCTTTCCTGCTTGTGTACTTACTCCTACAATGGCCTTTACCCACGTCTCGGCATGCAACCAATCACTCCAAACCGGTTTTTTTTTATTCCAGCTGGAATCTTTCGGTACCTACCATGATTCTTCGGAAGTTAGGTTGAAGTGCTGATTGTACTAATCTGACACGCTCGCGTCGGAAGCCTATATTCAGAGAGCATCTAATGAATCGGTGATCACTTCCAGTTTTAAACCTGTTGATCACGAAGACATCCCTAAATATATGCCTTCGGTCCGTCATAATAAAGTCGATCTCGTTCCTTGTCACAGTATCTGGGCTCTGCCATGTCTACTTCCTGTGGGGCTTCTTTTAAAAATAGTAGTTCATTAAGAAGAGGCCCTCTTTCTCGAGGAATTTTACCAGCATTTGCCCCCTGCAATTTCGACTTCCAACTCCATGTGGTCCCAAACTCGATTCAACACCATTTCGTACTCCTCCTGGGCTTTAAAGTGCCCCATAACAACATTAAAGTGTGCTTTACAGGTGCTATGTAAGGCCTTTGAGGCATCCTCATCAGTCGACTCCACGTCGTCAAGGGAATGTATCGAGGTTGGTATACTTGTATTACTTTGAGGCTATACCTCCTAGTGAGCTTAAGTATAAGGTACGGCACTCTACCCGACATACTAGAGATTTCGATGATGTTGCCTACGAGGGACTTATTCACGAGGAATCCCAACGCCGCCTTGTGATGGTGTGACACCTTCCCTGAAGTAGAATAGGTGACCCGATGGTAGAGTTATGGTGTTCTCACCTTGTCTTTGGCCTCCACATAGCCCCAGAAATTACCATCGGATTTTTTCCAGTTCCACCTCCAGCTCAATCAAGTGATTATCTAGTCTGAGCGTCCTTCCGTTATATGTAGCCAGGTCAAATTGGTGGTAAAGATCCCTTGCCCGAAAGTTCTTAGCGCCACTTGTTCCACCGTCACCGTGGCTATTACCGTGGCCGCTACCGCGGTCAGGACTAGCGCATCTACCATCTCGTAGTTGTTAAGCGACTAGTGCCCTTTGACGACACTTATGTCAACCTGGCTTGGATTGAGGGTGAGGGTATTCTTAGGCGGCCCCCACACAGCCCCCAACTATTTTTCTATGCACTAAGGGTCAATTCATACTAGCGCAGAGTCGAAGCGCATCGAAGCGTGAATCGGAAACTTAAAATAGCAAATTCACTCTTATTTCCACAATGTAATGCACATATTTCTTCCAAGGAAAAAAAAGACGCGCGAATTCACGCGCATTTGAGGGAATTCGCGCGCCTGCGCGAGCAACTCTGATTTGTGCGCGCGCATTCGCGCGAAGCCAAGCGGCTATTAGGCGAACTACACGCCGTCTGGTCAGTCGGCAATCGGAATCGGACGGAATTCTCGCGCTAATTCACGCGAATACGCGCGCATTCGTGCGACTTCGCTTTGATTGTGAGGAATTTCACGCTTCGATGCGCTTCGACTCTGCGCTAGTATGAATTGACCCTAAGTAATAATAAATACCTAGAAATCATATATATGGTAAAACAACTTTTGCCGGGTCATCTCGTTTTTTATAATTTTTTTTTTTAGTTTAGCCATCACGATTCATGAGATACAGTCTGGCGACAGACAGACAGAGAGACATATACGGACAGATGGATAGACAGGTAGATGGACAACGGAGTCTTAGTAATACGGTCCCGTTTTTACGCTTTAAGTATGTAACCTTAAAAACGCTATAATCTTAACCTATATAGGAGTGATTCATTTGATATGAAATGAATCCCTGATATATGAAACGATGATTATCTGTATCACCAAATATCATGATGAAGCCGTTAGGGTCTCCGATTTGTAATATTTCTAGTTGGTATGGTTTTGTGTTTGGGCGGGTGATCTTTGTTGAATTGTATGCCTAAGCCAAAAATTATTGTAACATTTAACCACTTACCTGTCTTGAATTCTTTCCAAGTATTGCTTTTGGTACACTTTTAAAAAAAATAATATCATCTTTATATATCCATTCTAATCCAAAAAGAGTAAACTTTTCCTTATAATTATGTAAATATGATGTAAATTCCTTAGACAATTTTAGAGGAAATAATTCTATTGTTGCACTTCTCCATTTTTCACCGTTAAAATATTCTGCAAACATAGTATTGGAATATTAAATATTGACATAAACAATACTAATTTACTCGTATATATGGAATATGAAATGATATATTTGTCATACCTCGTACTCTTACGAGCTCTGTGCGAAGTAGGTACCATAAAGAATTGTGTTATACAAACAATTAAAATTATTCTAATTTATGAAAAGAAAAGAAAACTAGATTTTACATTATCACTGAGCAGGGAGCTAAAAGGAATAGTTCTGCTCACTCGAATTCACACGACACTGCTTCACCACTGTTATATTTTATTATATTATTGATACCTGATTTAACGCCTCTTATTTTTTTTTCTTGTACTGTACACCTTTAATCGTTTCAGAAGAATTTTATATCCACACAAATTTGTCAATTATGTAGATATACCAAGGACCGCAGTGGCGGCTCCATCATTCGGTCCTTTACACATATCATTTTTGTTATTATAATTTTGATGTATGTGTATTATGCGTATATTGTGTTTGTCAGATGCATATATTGTCTAAGTTTACAGACAAATTATTATATTTAGTCTTGTGTCATGTAACATGCATGACACAGGACTAAATATAATGATCATTATATTTTGTCCTTACTAAAATACCTGATAAATTGTTTTCCAGGCTTATACGTTCATCTACAGCATGTTGATCAAATAATACTAGAAATTCGGACGTCTTATCATTATTTAAGTACTTGCCAGTTACTGTTGCTCCAATGAATTTAAAATCTATTTGGCCTAGTACCTGTGATATAAAAAAAGACAAATACGAGTATAAAAATGCTTCTATCCTCAAAATAAGAATCAAGTCTGAAAAAGTTTCTGCTGTAGAACATAATCACTATTTGGACGAGTCGACCCTAGTGTTGATAGATATGAACCTAAAATGGTTAGTAGGTAGCACATGTATACAAAAAATACAAATTTGCACGGGCACGTGGTGCACTTTAATTACTTGGTCTCAATTGTTTGACAACATAGGTAAACGTTTGCACTGCAACACACGGTATACACGAATATTCATGTGTGCCGTGTCCACATTGTACATGGAATGACGAACGTTTCCGTGTTGATACTTTATGCATAGCTTGTCCAGCGTATTAGAGTAAGGCACGCGTGTAATAATGACGTCATTTCTTGCGTAGCCTATCCGCGAGTTGCTGTGGAAACAATCCCATAGATTTTGTTAAAAAGCGAAACACTTATAGCAGGGACAAAAGAAATTAAATTAATAAGAATCATAATGTCCTTATAATATTACCATGGCTTCCTTCAAAGACGCAGCGTCAAAAATAGGATCACGGGTGTTATTTTTTGGTTTAAGAACCGTACTTCGTACATTTTGAACTTCTGGTTCTAATACTTCAGAATATACTTGAAGGTCAGTGGCGAAGTTTTCGTAAATGCCCTAATAATAAATATCATTTTATTATAATTAGATTATGTATATAACTGTTTTCAAATTCTTGAAGCACTGTTTACATAATATGTAATTCATTGATATGTCATAGGTGCTCAATTTACTTACTGTTTCGTAATAATTCTCATCATGTTCTCTAAAGATTCGGTGAGTGAATTTCGGTAGTTGAATTGCTGGTATTTGAGACATACCTAAAACATTTACATCTTTTAATACATTCGGATTTAGAGGGAGTTTAATTGCGATATATTGTAAGACGAATATAATATATTTTGTTACCTTTAGGAATAAAACTTAAACGGCTATTAAGTGCAAACCTTTTTTTAGAACTATCAGTATCATTGTCAATTGCTGAATTTATTTTAAATGAACTTTTATGACACTCTTTATTTATAAGTTTTACGACATTCTCTTGAAAGCTTTCTTCATAATCAGTAAAAGCTTTAGTATCTAAATTTTCGTCATTAGTTAAATATAGTTTGTTTTCATAAGAGTTGTTACCGTAAAGCGTTTCTTTGATATTTTTGTTGCTCCTATCTAAATATTTACTCGTTTTACTCTCTTTATCATAATTTTGCAGTACAGCTTTACATAAATTTAAACGACCTTCGTAAGGTAACAAATATTTTGAACTTTTTTCGGATATAACATTGATGTTGGGGTTATCGTGGTTTAAGTTCTCTATACCAAAATCTTGTAATTGAATGTCTTTCTCGAGGCTGTAGTAGTTCTTGCTTCTTGATATCTCAACGGTATATTTTTTATGTAAATTGTAACCTTCATTGTCCTCATTTTCATTTTGCAAATGTATTTTTGACAAAAAATTTTCTTTCGTAAAATGTATTTCTTTATTACTTGAAGCATGTACTTCATGTATTTCACAAACAGTGTGAAACGATTTTGTAAAATCATTCTCATGATGACCATCAAGTGTTCTAATTTCTTGTATGGATTGGTATGAATTACTATGGCAGGAGTAACTATTGTTCATCCTTCTCTTGCCTTTCAGTTTAGAGCTCTTTGACCGCGAGATATGGCTATTTCCTTTTGTGTTTAAAATTTTTGTATGTCCTATTTTGTGAGGCTCATAAAAATAACATGAACTATTGTTTATAAATCTTCTTTTCTGTTTTGGAGAAGAAGCTTTTGTGTAATTATTGTGACTATCGTAACTTAGTTTATGTTTATATGTTTTATGCATTGTGTAACTTTGTTTTAAATTACCTGCCAAATAAAAGGAGGGACTTTGGCTTCGATGTCAAGCAATGATTCAAAGTAAAGTAATGAATAACCAACCAACAATAAATAACAAATAATAATATTTAATTAAACTAAAGTGTACATACTTGTCTTCAATTGATGATATTCATCTTCTTTTTCCCGAAAATTTCTTGTAAACATTTCATTATTGTTTAAGATCGATTTAACTAATTCATAAGATGTTCTTATATCATTAATTTTATTGTTAACAGGGTTGAGATTTTTCACCTTAGTCGTATCTTGTACGGTGTCGTTTCTGACATATTCAAAATGTCTGCTATCCTCGTTTGCTACAATATCAATCATTTTCTTTTTAGGAACATGATATTTATTTTCGTTCCATAGTGTGTTGCACTTTTTTAATACAGAATCAGTCGGATTTTTAAATTTCATACTAAGTTTATCTTGTGATATTCTCATATTACCTCCATAACAATTCATTTCATTATTTTTTTCATATTTCTTAGGATGTGTATATGTGTCTTTTTCAGTTTCACTGTTCACAGGAAGGTCGAAATTGATCATATTAACGCTAATAGGAGATACATTTTTCGTGACTCTTGGTGGTTCATTGTCTAAAATGTGTATCTTTAATTTATTTTGTTTACATTTTAATTGTTTTGACACAATTTTCGAAATTGACATTTCCGCTTTCTTCCTATGTTTTCTTGTGACATTTTTACCTTAATAAAAAAAAATAACATTAATATTCCTTTTTTTAAAACAACTAACTTTGCAAAAGTTATTATTTATATAGTTTGCGTTACTTATTCTGATATATAAATTACAACATCTCCATGTTTCATCAAAATCCGTTTCAATGGTCCTTGCGAGATTGAGTAAACATCCATTCATTTAAACATTTACACTTATAATATTACACAGTGTTCAACCAAGTAGTCCAATCTTCTACGGTAAGTAATGCCTGTTAAAGCATGTCCCGCAAATGAAGATGCCTTGATTTAAATAATCAAATTACTGAATTTTCAAGGGTTCAGATAGTTTTTGCAAATAGCATAAATAGCGATATCCAAACTACTACAAGTTATACGTATGCGAGTGATAGACAACAGTAGGTACTTTCACTTGGGAAGATAGTAAATTTATGAGAATTATCTGTATTGTTCATACCTTTTATCGCAGTTTTCATTCTCAAACGATGTGTATTCTTTGATCTATAACCTAAAATTCTATCAACTATCTTTTTTGTATGTTTTTGAGTCTCCTTATTTGCCACTTCACTGTTAAGAATAAAATTGTTTTTACAAATTTTCTTGAACTCGAGATCTCCTTTATAAAATTTTATCAATTTCTCAATAATTTTATCAATTTTCTCCCAACTTTCGAATTCTACGTGTGTTTGCTCATATGTATAAGTAATGTCATAATCGTTCGACGGGCATTTTATGAATATGAAATAAAATGGAATGTCTTTGCCACCAATGGTCTCCACTTTGGAATGTCCCTGAAAAACCTCGACTAATTAATACATTTATTGTACATTTTCAGGATAAAGAATTCTTAAAATGATTAAGATTGAAAATTCTCTAGCTATAGTAAATAAGACAATATTACTATTTCTGATTTTTAACCTATGAAAAGAAGGAAGCAATCGCTGGAATGTATTAACTCAACTATTTAAAAGCTCTTCATGGTGTTTGTCCACACACAGACTTGAATAAAAAATAAAAAAAAAATTGAAAATTAGATTACCTTTTTTGTTTTTGATAATGCATCACAATTATAACTCTTCAGTTTCCTATTTATATTAAAGTGTATTTTACTGTTACTTATAAATCGTCCATTTATATAAACGAAATGATAATTTTTACACCCTTCATTTATCTTCTCTATAAAACCATGAACTTTGTATTCACTTTTTTCAACTTGCAATTCCTGCACATTTTTGCTTTCTATACCGAACAGGCAATGCAATGTTTGGTTGATATTTCGGTGCTTACTTAATTGAAAAATGATCTCGTTTTTGGAATCATCTCGCATGCTTATAGAAACATTGCGATGTACTAATGACACTTGTTCCAAAAATGTCCGAATACGGGTTATTTCTGTAGTAGCATTAATTGTCTTTCTCTGTATATGTAAATTGTACAGAAATCCACTGATATCAACCTTAAATGATTATAAATATCAATGTAGTTTACAGGAGGTAGTAAGAGATAGATGCTATGCTGCACTGTAGCGGTAAAGTGTCCTCACGACTGGGGAGGAACTTTCGCTTACATGATACCGACGGAAAGTGACACCTTAGGCGTCGAGTTTCTTGCGATTTGTTGAGTAGCCGGTGGGCCTATTGGCGGGGAGGGGGGAGGGGAAAACGCATCGGCATAGTAATTATGCGGATGTTCATGGGCGTCAGTAGTCGTAAAAAGGTTTCGATTGCCTCTTTGCCGTAAAATATAAAAAAGTAACCAGCCGCGATATGTACCTACTGTGTTATATAAAAAAACTTACAGTAGTGCCTTGAGATGGTCTGATACTTGTTTCTGAAACTTCCTCTTCTTTGCCTTCAATAAAGGTCTTCGTATATGTGTGTCCCGTATCCTCATTATGAGACTTTGATGTTATTTTAACCTGTTGTGAAACATTGATAATGCTAGCCAATGAGACACCTCTGTAGCCGTAGTGTTGTAACGGATCTGCCTTGGGATTGTTCTTACACCTACTTGTCATGTGTTTACGTCCCAAAAACTTAAAATCGTTATATGAAATACCACATCCATTATCTATAACTTGTATCGAACATTCTTCAATGAAAACTCTTATGGCAATGGAAGTAGATTTAGCATCAAACGCATTGTAAACCTAGAAATAAACAAGAAGATTATTTATGTGTGTATTTTATTTACTTATAAATAAAATACATATGTTACAATTATTATTTATACCAATTCTTCTATTGCTTTTGCGTAAGTATTAATATCACTACATGCACTAATATTTTTTTCAACATCCGACGGGATCCGTATCAGAGACATCGTAATTACAAAAAAAAAATAAAGTGATCATAATTAATTCGAGACAACCTGTCAAATCTTCAGTTGAATGTTATTTTTTATAAACAATTGAATCTTATGAAATGTCATTTTTATTTCGCGCCAGGTATTATATCGTTGTAAATAAAAAAAAAACCACTTGAAAATAGTAAATAATCTGTGATATTATAGTCCTATTTCAATGAACGCCAAGACGACCAATACCATGCTTTTGTTACTAAGGAAAGCTGGAGAAAATAGCGGTAAGAAATTTAAAAAAATATAAACATTGACGATTATAACATCAAGGATAAGGATTAAGTAAGTGTCCACGACTCAGTTGTAGGCCTGGGGGTAGAAGGACATTAGCTTCACATCATTATACATGATTGCGAAAACATAAGGACTATCGGAAATTACGTTACATGCATATGAACGCCTCTGTGGTGAAACGGTGCGGGTGTCGTCTGTTAAGTCCGTTAGCCGCGCGGGCTATATTGGGTTCGATCCTCAGGTCGGGCAACTATTATTAAATGTTTTTCTGATTATTCTGAGCATACATTATATTGTCCGGGTATGATGTGCCCGAAGTTGCCATAGGCTTGCCACCTATGACATCATGGGCCTCTCAGATCCTTGGCTAATCGTTGGTGTGCTTAGTATATATACTGGATTTACGAGTTATGGACGTAGTACTAGCACACCTCTGCCTACCGCTTCGAGGATAATAGGCATGAAGGTACTTTATTTTACTTTATTTTTGCATATGACAAATGAAAAATATGAAAGCGGAAAATATTATATTTACACAAGGTGATATAATAACCGTTTTTAGCCATCCACCGCAACACGATTAATTATGACTGTTGTCATAACAATTTGTAACGTGATCAAGATATAGTTACAGATTGATGGGATTCGGGAGATATGATATTGGAGCTTGTAGGTAGCTCTTAAAATTTAAACCCTGAACAAGTTTATAATATATAAAAAACGTGTTTTACCTATATCAATTATATAACCGAATTCTATTTAGTAAATTAAAGGCAGAATTAACTGTGATATCGCGTTTCGTCTCGTTTGTGAATCTTGATGGATGAAGCCGTCCTTCCTTATATTTATTTATATATTACGTTATTATAAGCAATTGTATACTTTACAAGAACAATAAATAAACTTATAACCTATGGGTCCTGTGATTTGACAATTGTTTATTTTCTATTCTTTTTACATTTTTCGAAATGTGTAAAGTAAACTAGGATATAAAATCATTGAATAATTTCGACTGCCGTTAATGGTCAAAAGTAATTTATCATATTAAATATGTATGCCCGCTTCGTATGGACATCGATTGGTTATTTAGCCCTGAGCGAGCGAAGGGCTGACGTACGGACAAATAGTTTATTATCACACCCATGCAACGCCGCATGTCTTATAAAACTGTATGAAGTTACAAATAAAAATTCATAGTATACACAGTTGTAGAACACTTTCTAACGTTTAACATCGGGAGTCGTGCAAAAGGATAGGCTAAATATAACAATGTATAATGTGCACGTGATACATATTTGATGAGTTGGTGAACTGTCGTGAAAATGATGAGTGTCAAATTAGAAGAAGAGATAAGGTTGTTTTGGGAATACGTCAAGCGGTAATGTTCAATTTACTTCCTTAGCGCAGGAGGTAGTAAGAGGTATTGCCATGCTGCATTGCAGTGGAGACTCGCTCATATGACACCGCCGCAAAGGGATATATATCTTCAATGTCGCGTTTCATGCTATTTGAGTTGCCCATTGGAGAAAGGAGGGCAATCAATCCATAGTAATTACGCCGATGTTCATGGGCGGTGTAGGCGTCGTTGTAAAAAGGCTCCGATTATTCGTTTGTTCTCTTATACTATATAAAAAATGTTACAAATGTGCTACGGATGTTCGGAGGCTTGGAACGTAACAGAATATTTTTTCAGAGCCGGTACTGCAGTGCTGCCGGCTTCGGTGTGATTAAACGTTACTCCTTTTTTTTATTGATGCGGGGAAACTCATTTATGCGCCTTCACCGGCCCTAGGTAGGGTCCAGTGGTGTATGGCACTCGCGGCACATGATAGTGCCGAATACCCACAAAAACCACCGCGAGTGCTATCAGCGCCGCCCTTGGCTAGGTGCCCCGGAACAACAATCGTCAGGACACCACGACGGCTAGTCGGCCCCTTAAGGGACCAACTCCACCTCCACGGATGAGATTGCCCAGCACTACAGGACAACCCCATCGACTTTGGGACAGCACAATGGGGGTGAGGTTCCCATCTTTGCCCCTTGCCCCGTGCCCAAAAGCGCCACCACCTGTTGCGCTTAGGTCCCCTCTTCTTATAAGAAAGGTAGCGAGAGCGATACCTCCTCCTGATCTTTAAGCCCTCTCTTCTTATAAGAGGGGTGCAAAGATCCTCCTCGGTTCAATTTGCTTCGCCTGGGTTCACCCCTGGCTACTGAGCCCAACCACCACGACAAGGCTTTAACCATGGTGGAGAGACGTTACTCACCTATCTCTTTCTCACATAATCGTTTTTCTCGGACCTGAACCTATACCATAGAGCTTCATCGGTCGCTAAGAGTGCTCGTCGGGTGATGAGACTAGGTTTGGGGTCAAAAAAAGAGATGGATTCCCCTCTCTTCCGCAAGTGGGAGACATGCATCTCAATATGCTCATTTACGTATTATTATGGCCAGAAAACCAAGAGGTCCCCTCTTCCCTGATTACGACGTCGGAGGCAGGTCACTTGTGGTATCTAAAGTGGCCTCGATGCTGACGTGAAAGATTACCTCATGAAGAGGATCATAACCGGAACACATAATCCTTAATGCGTAGCTATATCTATATTATTGAGTTTTGTATATTTTGAGAGAGCTTGTCTGAGCAGGTGGGGAGGAGCTCAAAGGGTGACATGAGGTGTCTGTGGTTTGATAACCGCTTGTCAAACTCTTGACGTTTCCTCAAAGAAATTGATTTATTACCTTAGCTGTTTGTCCATGTGGCCAGCAATTATCTTACTCCGAGAAATGCCTATTGAAAAAATTTTTTTTTAGGTTTCACATAAACAAACAAAACAGTAAGGTTAATACTTAATTAAGTTTCTTTACTATGGTTCATATTTGATTACCCAATCAAGCAATTTTTTTAATATTTTGACCTTAACGTTTCAAAATTATTTTATATTTGATATTTCGTGACTCGTTTGTATACCGGACCTTGAATGATGTTAAAACTTTTGGCGCTTTTTAAAAGATTTATTTACATGAATATTTTTTTGTTATTTAAATATATTATTTAAAGCAGGTAATTCATTTACCGACTGGCTTTTAACGTTATCGGTTTATTTAAAATTTCGACGTTATCGGTTTAATATTGTTGTTAATATTAACCTACGTTTACGGTTCGTTTCCCAAGTGTTACTAACCTTTTTTTATAGAATAGGCGGACAAACGAGCAAACGGAGCTTTTTACGACTACCTACGCCCATGAACATCCACATAATTACTATGCCGATCAGTTACCCTCCTTTCTCCCTCCCCCAATGGGCCTACGTGGTAATAACGTTGTTAGTGATAAGATGGTGCAGTGTGTATTTCTCTGCAAAATAAGATTAGAAAATAATGCAAAAATTATCACGTCATATAAACGTCCAAAGGCTGAGAGTGCTGTAGAGTGTACTTACTGGCCCATTGGAGGGGAGGATAAAATAAGGGTAACGCGGCTGCATGATATAGTTATGCGAATGTCTATGGTCCTCGGTAGTAGTCCAGCGGTTCCGAATACTGTTTTACTCGTCCATACGTATACTATAAAAAGGTACTTAACTCTCACAACTGTTAGACTACTCACACACTTGTGACTACCCATATAGGTAGCAAGCAACACTTGTGAGTACCTCTATAGGTAGCAAGCAACACTTGTGAGTACCTATATAGGTAGCAAGGAACACTTGTGAGTACCTATATAGGTAGCAAGCAACACTTGTGAGAACCTATATAGGTAGCAAGCAACACTTGTGAGTACCTATATATGTAGCAAGCAACACTTGTGAGTACCTATATATGTAGCAAGCAACATTTGTGAGTACCTATATATGTAGCAAGCAACACTTGTGAGTACCTATATAGGCAGCAAGGAATACTTGTGAGTACCTATATAGGCAGTACTATGTAGCAAAGCAACCGAATTGGCAACACCATGGTGGCACTGCTTCCTTACCTGTTGTTACTGTCACAAAGTGGCAGTTATTCTGTAGCGTTTCGTGCGGTGTGTGAGTTTCCGGTGGAGCTTGGAAGCAGAAGAGGGGGGACGGACAACTTATTTACACGTCAATTACTTTGGTATCGGGCGTCGATATTAGTCTAAAGGGGTCCCGGCTGCTCATTTGTACTTTTTCCATAAAACGTGGCGCCATAAATACACATATGTGATCTACCGCCCTGATTTTACTATGAACTAATTGTAACAGACATTGACTAATGTAATCCTAAAAGTTGAAATGCAAGACATTTGTAAGGGGATTGTTACATTCAATCTTATCTAAATTAGCTTTGAGTCACCTGCTAACCGTTGTCTTAGAAATTTACAAAAATATTTTGGTGATATCATTAGCTGTGTCTTGTGAGACAAACGTGAAGTCATTATTTCATTGTCATTATACTTTGTTGGTTCTCTGCTGAACAAAAGCCTCTCTTAATGTACACTAAGCTGGCCGATCTCCGGTGTGGTTCCCTTGGTCAAAGACGTCTCGTGTTTATCTATACTTATATTTTAATGCCATAAATCTGAGGAGTTTTTTGTTTGTTTGAACATGCTAATCTCAGATCGCAGCTACTAGTACTTATTTTAAAAAAAATCGTATTCCGGAATATACCCTCTCAAATAAAAAAAAATATTTCGGAAATCGGTTCACAGTTGATGACGTAATCGCGTAACAAACATACAAAATAAACATACAGTCGAATCGAAAAAACCTCCCCTTTTTGAAGATCTTATATAGTATTATAAACGTGAATTATGGTTTTATGCAGCATATTATATCGCTTTGTTGCTAGATCAAAGTGCGCATATCTGTCAAGATATTTACAAAGTCGGTGCTATGATGATAGCTGTGCCAGCAGATGCCTTTTTTTGACGCATTTACGCGCCATCACTGGCCCTGGGTGGGGTCCAGTGGTGTGTAGAGATCGCGGCACATTATATAGTGCCGAATATCCACAAAAACCACCGCGAGTGCCACCAGTGCCGCCTTTGATGAGGTGCCCCGGAACAACAAATCATCAGACCTCGTCGACGGCAAGTCAGCCTCCAAAGGGACCAGCGCCGCCTCCACAGATGGGATTTTCCCGCACCACAAGACAACCCCACCGACTTTGGGACAGTGCAACGGGGTGAGGTTCCCATCCTCGCCCCTTGCCCCGTGCGCAAAAGCACCGCCTCCATTTTTTCTTTTTTTCTTCTTCTTATAAGAGGGGTACAAAGAGCGGCACCTCCTCGTGGTCTTTACTCCCCCCTTATCATAGGAGGGGTACTGAGAGCCGCCACCTCCTTGGTTCAATTGGCTTCGCCCAAGGTTCTCGGATCACCCCAGGCTACTGAGCCCCACCACCACGACAAAGCTTGAACACAGGGGTGACAGCACAGCATGCCTGTGTTAGAGACATACAATATCCATTACGACCCGAAGGTTATGAGTTATAGCTTGCCATTATACACGCAATATACCCAGAGTCCCTCTCTTAGGATGGTCACACTACCCTCCACATGTCATCCTGTCGTAGCGCACAAACACATATAAGAATATAACACGGTGGCCCATTGGAGGGGAGAAGGAAAGGATGACAGCGAATTTGCATAACAATAATGTGGATGTCTATGTAATGGGCCACGGTGGTCATAAGAGAGCTCCGATTGTTCGTTTGCCCCGCTGTACTATTTAAAAAAGGAATAGATTGAATATTTTGAATAATCTTCTTCTGGTCGATAGGTTAAAATGCTTTAAATGTGACGCGGATAAATAAAAAGTACTATCATTTAAATTAAGAATTATGGAGAGAATCTAGTCTATGTCTGTTATAACTATATGGAAGTGGTGTTTATTTAACACAGTCACGGCCATTTATAACTGTTTGCTTGGATGAATCACCAAGCTTATCTCAGAATGCTGAGGAAGAAGCTTGATATCCAGTTATGTGTAACAATTACAAGACGTTAGTAAAAGGTAGTGCCATGCTGCATAGGAGGAGGTAGTGCCAGGCATGGTGCAAGATACTACATCCCCCTATGCAACGGAATTGGCCAGCACGACCAGGGAAGTATCTCTCGCTCACCTGATACCGCCGTAAAGTGATACCTACAATATCAAGTTTCGTATGGTTTGTGAGTAACCGGTGGCCCATTGGGGGGGGGGGGTGAAAAAACGGTCAACGCATCGGCATAATTAATAATTATGCTGATGTTCATGGGCGTCGGTAGTTGTTAAAAGGTTCCAATTGCTCGTTTGTCTCCCTATGTTATTAAAAAAACAAATTGACATACATTTAGATGATGATGATCGTAATGTCCTAGAAATTAAAGTACCATTTGAAAACATCAAAATTAAAGTACCATTTGAAAACATCAAAATTAAAGTACCATTTGAAAACATCAAAATTAAAGTACCATTTGAAAACATCAAAATTAAAGTACCAATTGAAAACATCAAAATTAAAGTACCATTTGAAAATATCAAAATTAAAGTACCATTTGAAAACATCAAAATTAAAGTACCATTTGAAAACATCAAAATTTGTTAAAAACAGGGTTGTCAAAAGCGGTCAGAATATGTGTGATCGATTTTCTCAAAATTTTATGAGTGGATTTGCGTGCGGTTTCCACCCATGGGTGGAGCGATTCACTAGGAAGTTCTAGTGGATAATTTTCTGGTCACCGTCCGAATTTTCCATGTGCATACTGTAAATGTGCATATAAATATAAAGATCACGTTTAGTGTAATATAAATTGTAAAGAATTATCCCACCCATATAAAAAGTACGTAAGATTGCATGTGTATTTGTTCTTCTTCCACCCACGAAATTTGATCATATTGATTTGAATATAGATATATATTACATTCTGGAAGAAAAGTTCTTTTTATCCTGGAAAAAATAATGATTCCCTGCGATATGTTTTTCGCAGGCAAAATCGCGGAGCAGAGCAGTGCCACAGGGTTATACTCATATGATATTTTATACAATCATAGCTTTAGCGAATTACATTAATTCTAACACCAATTTGTGTTTGTAACGAAAGAATAGCAACATTAGGTAATGAAATACGCTGAAATAAAATAGAGCGCATATTCAGCTATATATTCATAAAATGATTGACTAAATTATTTAATGACTATGTGATTCTTGTCTAGAATGAT